>BMAO01022850.1:0-18157 GCA_019973975.1 Trichonephila clavata
TCCTGTGAAATTAAGTCTCAAATATATTTATCTCTTACCTAACTGTGCTTTCCTTCCCAGTACGTCACATTATGGATCAAGAAAAAATTTTCTACATTTTTCCAGCATTATTGTAGTGAGAGTTATCATTATTTTTAAGCTCACCTTGATTAAGATCTATTCTAAGTACTTTAAAGTGGCATTTTCAAAACAACACGCATAACTTCACCATTTACTTAGGTCATGATTTTTTTTTAATAATATATCCCAGAAATATACCTAAATAAACCTGATACATCGATTAAACAAAATCTGTGTTGCTGATTTCTTTCCTGTAAAAGGATCTAATACATTAATTCTGTTTTATTTTACATACGTAGTTGAATTTTCTTCTTGGTAACATAAGGCCAATTTCACACAAGGCAACTTTGTGTCATTCAATTCGTTTCCTATCACCACTCCTCTAGTGTGGAAAGAATTCCTTTCACGTGTGGACACGAACTTGAGTGCAAAGGAAGTGCTAGAATGAAGTTCTCAATCTCATCGGTACAATAATTGAGTCCGAAGAAACAGTAAAATGCTTTCTCATAAAAAGGCCTTTTCAATACACAAGTAGCCATGCGTCAAGAGCGTAGATTCCGCAATATCTTTTTAGTTGAGTCTTTAAGAGCCCTTCCATTCGAGTGAACTTGTCCAACAGAAATGCAATTGGTAGCTAATTTTGCATAAAAATCATCAGGATCCTTTCGCACAAGGTCAACTTTCTCTCCGTGCAGTGCCTCCCTCTAGCACTCGAAAACCACATTCTCCTCTCCACTAGCTGATTCGACTAAAAGGATATAGTGGAAGCTACACTCTTCACACGTGGTTACTTGTGCTTTGAAAATAGAGAAAATCTTTTATTGTTTCTTAGGACTCAATCATTGAACCGTTGAGATTGTGAACTTCGCTACAGCGCTTCCTTTCCAGTCAACTTTGTGTCCAATGAAAGAAATTCTCTCCTCTCTTCTCACTAGAAATGTGGTGACAGGAAATGAGTTGACTGACACACAAAATTGCCTCAAGTGAAACCGGCTTTAGTATATTTCAGTAGTTCCCAAAGTGGGCCCTACGGACATCCAAGAGTCTCTGATATTATTCAGGGTGTCCATGGAAAATTAAATTGATTTGGGGATCACTGAACAATATCAGGGCGTCCACGCCGGGTTTAATACAAAATTAAAAAATTTTGACCATTTTTATTTTTATGGAAATTTAAATAAATAGCAATAATTCCCTTGGATATTTCCTACTGGGTGTTGAACCCTTTTGCGCGTTGATTAACTCGGATCCCAAACACAGATGTATCCTTTCTAATACTGGAGCATCTTACTGAAATGTCCACAAATTAGGGACTTAAACCAATGTTTGAACAAGGATACCACAGATTTTGGTTTCAAAAACAGATCCCAATTTTATATCCTGCATTATGGGTTATTGTACAGAGGTTGTTGACTATTTTCCCGTCTTCCAATTTGGTAGAATGTGCATTCAGTGCCGTTAAAACCTCATCATTAAAAAAGAAACCGATTAAAAATTAGTGCTCGTAGGGATTTGCAGTTGCAACTCACAAACATTAAGACAGACATAAATACATTCATAACATCTCATCCAATTGATCCAAGTTGTTAATTTTTTTAAAATTTTATTTTAAAGAAAGTTATGCTTTCAATAAATTGTTCTTCAACAAAAGGTTTTTTTTTTTTAAATTTTAATTTCTATACTACGCATTTATGTAGCTTTTTTCACTAGGGAGTCCGTGGACAAGTTTTGACTTCAATAAGTTATAGTTTGAAAAAAAAACTAAAAAACACGCTTTTATACTGAATTGAACTAAAAAGTAAAAAAATAATTCTTAATAAAGAATAAAACGATTAACGAGAAAATGAATGTCATTGTGGTAAAAGCGTGGGGTGCTTTGTACCACATTTTTACACTAATTCAACTTTTCGGAATAGAAGTTATAAATTACAACAATTGATACATTTATAGAACACCCCACGCTTTTACCCCAATGACATTCATTTTCTCGTTAATCATTTTCTTCTTTATTAAGAATTTTTTTTTTTTACTTTTTAGTTCGATTCAGTATAAAAGCGTGTTTTTTTAGTTTTTTTCAAACTATAATTTATTTTTCATTTTTAGTTCGAACTACAATAAAAGCGTGCTTTTTAGTTTTTTAAACTATCATTTATTCATTGTTGAATTTATCCTTGGGTTTGATATTTGAAGCTGGAATTACGTGGCTGTAAAATTAGTCTTGCTCTTCAATGGATATTAATTAACGGGTCTGAAGTGTATTTATTCCATAATATCTTTTCAGTTGAGTCTTTAAGAGCCCTTCCACATTCGAGTCAACTTGTCCAATAGAAGAAGCAGACAGTTGGAAGCTAATTTTGCATAGAAATCAGCAGGATCTTTTCATGCAAGATAAACTTGCACTCCCAGCAGTGCCACTCCTTCTAGCTCTCGAAAACCACGTTCTCAACTCCACTAACTGATTCAACTAAAAGGATATTGTGGAAGCTACGCTCTCCACACGTGGTTACTTTAGTTTTAAAAATGGAGAAAGCCTTTTATTGTTTCTTTGAACTCTTTCAATGAACCGGTGAGATTGTGAACTTCTCTACGGCATGCCGCAGCACTCCCTTTTCAGTCAACTTTGAGTCCGCGTGTGAAAAAAAGGTCTGTCTCCTCTTTACACTAGAGATGTGGTGACAGGAAACGAGTTGACTGACACACAAAGTTGCCTCAAATGAAACCGGTCTTAGTCTCGTTCAGCGGTACTCAACCTGTGGCCCATGGGCCGCATGTGGCCATGCTCTTAGAAATTCATGGCCCAGTGCTGTGAGAAATTCTTTTATTTATGAAAATTCGGTGGGAAATTTTTTGTTAAAAAACCAAATAAACACATCAATTTTGCTTTTGGCTGTCAATGTCGTATGGGTGAGATTTGATATTTTTTTCTGATTAGTGATAATAGACAACAAGGGAGTAGCAACCATTATATGAGTGGAACAAATTTTTAACTGTCTTTCATTATCTTGCAAGCGAAAAATATTCGAAGGAAATAGATTGTTTTCAAGACGATTGGGAAGTTGACTATTTTTATAATGAAAAACAGCATGGTTCAGTGATTGTTTGATTTGTTACGAAATTGTATTTAAAAAGTATCAATAAACAGGAATCCTTCAAAACACTTTTCTTCGAAGATCTCTTTCAAGCGATGATAAATAGGCTTTCTTGAATAACCTTTACAACAAAAAAGTATTTTGTCAGTGGTAATGTCACAGCAATAACGAAGGCACTTTATGAAATTTGCTGTATCATTCGTATTCATATGAAACCGTCTACTGATGCAGAATTGTGAAATATTGATTCTTAAATGTTTCCAATTTAGAAAAATTCCGGGACAAAAATAAAAAATATTAAAAAAATAATATAAAAAAAGCAAATAGTATTTTTAGTATTTTAGTATTTTTATCAAATTCCACATTTTAAATTTTCTATGTTATCTTGGTCTTAACCCCATTTTTCTTCCCCCTCTATTAATCCTCATGTTGACACCCACGTAATATAGCCATCATATGTATGCGACCCGCCTGAAATAGCTCAGGTGTCGTCCGCGTCACTTGACCATGGTTCAAAATTACGCGGACCGTCGCCAAAAGCCCTCGTGTTGCTAATCAGTGCGACGTTAATATTCACTCACTCTCGACAATGCTGGTAGATTTGTATTTTTCATCTATTTTAAATCCCGGCTGCCTTAAAGTTTAAATTTCTGTAACAAACATCATTGTATTTACATCAAACAATTCTAGAATGTATGAAGACAAGATCAAATATTAAAGAGAACTTTTTTATTAGTGCCAGACGATTTTATATGTTTTTCGTTAAAATTCATGATGAGTACATTAAAATTTCAATAATCGTTTGGCATCGTTTCATTCTTCGTGCGCTTGTTTTATAGCTGGCCTGATGCGTAAATACAAAGCATCTTCTATAGCTGCTTCGTAGTTTTGTAGTTGCTTTTCTTCAGTTATTCCTTTTTTTTTTTGTTGCTCTTTTAGTTTCTTAAGTTGTCTTTGTAGTTTCTGTAGGTTACTTTGTTATAACTTTGTAACTTATTTCTAACATCTTCATAAACTTCTGTAGGTGCACAGAGAATAATTATGAAAATTTTAATAAACAAAAACGCCAAATCTATTAAAGTTTGGCTCAGATGGAATGTTCCGTTCAGTAATGACGTCTTAATGAGATCACAAGTATATATGTATATAAATATTCATGTACTTATATATGCAAGTATATAAGTATTCAAGATGCTTCAAAATGACTGTGAAGAAGGTGAAAATTTGACTCATAATCCTTTACCTATAGCAAGTATAACTGGAGTTAAAATTGAACTCAATTGTAGTGATCTTATTCTTGAGGACCGACAAACAACATCTAACGAAAAATTAATCGTAAAATGGACAGAAGTTATGGAAGTGCACAATTAATTTACCAAATAATGACCAAGTCACCCGTCCAGTATAGTGGTTAGCGACGCTGGCTGCTGTGCCGTATAGCCTGGGTTCGAATCCCGGAGAAGGCATGGATGTTTGTAAATGGATAGTGCCCCTTCGCGGCATGGGAGTACTCTAAATAGCCGTCGAGCCGCAACTCCTCTCGTGAGGTTGGTGGAAGGGGAAGAGAGGCGGGGAGGCCTCAGGGTGTTCTCCCACAAAATTGGGGTGGAACCGAGCAAAATCGTGCTGTCACCTTCAATGATCAAAGCTACGGCTAACGACAGGCGTACAATCTAGCCCGATGCCATGATAAATTGCGTGGGCCTCGATTTGATTGCGTCAGACAGATGGCATTAGCAACAACAATAACACCAAATAATTTGCAGATTCTCAAAACCACAGCATCAAATTTTAAATTAAATCTAAAGCTAGCAAAAACAGAAATTTATCGACAAAAGCTGGATGTATATCATTATATTATTGGATCAAAGTAGTCCAGTAAGGAATGGAGCAGCAAAGGTGAAACTTCTGCTAGAAGCAAAAATTGAATGGCCTGCAGGAAAAGCTTTTACTTCTGTTTTGGGGATTCACAGAATTTTATGTATGTCGATGTTCTTCCTTTTCCTTTCGTATGCAATTAACGCAATATACTAGAGTGAACTTTTAGAGACAGTTGAAGCAGCAGATACGGTCCAAAAGGTCTTTCATTGTGATCAGCAATCTTTTTCTCCAGAACAATTCAAGACCTACACAACTACAATAACAAAAGAAAAAAATAAAGTACACTAAGAACACTCAAACATCCTCCCTACTATCAGAATTCAGCACCTTCGAATTACTACTTTTCTAGACCCCTCAAAGGAGTTGAAAGGAAACAGCGGTTTTCAAACTTTATCAACTCATGGAACCCCTAGAACTTGAAGGTGCTTTCGTGGAACCCCTATAGAACTATGTAATGTTTTCGTAGAACCCCATTCCAAACACATACTTTGAAGAAAATATCTCAAAATAAAAAAGGTATTGCATTTATGATTAAAAAGTTCTAATCTATTTTTAATATAATTTAGTCATTAATAAGATTGATTTGTGACTCAAGTATCACCTACCCATGTATTATGTTTAGTAACAGGGAACATGCTGGTATTTTTTACATAAACTGTCGAAGTCTAGGTCTATTGAGATTAAACGCAATCACATTACATATTCTGAGTTAATTTTTTATACTTGGTTTTTGTAGAAATATATTTCACTTAAACACAATTTTCTGAATGGCACTAAAATGTGTACAGCTGCGTGAGACATCCGGAGTATTTTGCATGAATTTGCAACCTAAATTTAAAACCTGTTCTTGCTTAAATTTAGATTTCAACATCAAATCTGTTGATATGCTGTTCCCTTTCTTTAATTATAGGTATTTTCCACAAATATAAAAGAGTGCATTTTTTCCATTAGAAAACTATTTAATTTTACAAGACGTTGTGCTAACTAATGAGTATAAAACTATCTCCTGGAACTCGAGATCGTAAACAATAGAATATTTACAGTCTAGTAGCAAGTACATCTATAAAAAAAGATAAAACATTTTAATAATATTTTATTCAATTCTTACTCTATTATATATACGAGGGCTGTTCAAAAAGTATCGAGACTGAATTTTTTATGCAAAAACATACATACACAAACAGGTTTTGAGTCAATCTCCTTCGAAATATGCTCCATTGGCAGTAACACACTTGGCCCAACGATGTTTCCAGTCCTCGAAACATTTCTGGAACTCAGACTTTGGGATGGCCTGAAGCTGCTGTGTCGAATTCTGTTTTATGATTTCAATGTCCTGAAACCGGTGTCCTTTTAAGGTGTTCTTGATCTTGGGAAAGAGGAAAAAATCAGGAGATGTTGCCAGTCGTTGGAATTGCTTATCCTCAGTGAGGAGACGCGGCACACACACACAAACTTTGCAGACACTCGGCGCATGTTCAAGTCCTTTCTCAAAATTTCATCACATGATCCTACGGAAATGTGACACTCCTGTGCAATTTCTCGGACTGTTAAACGACTATCAGAGTGCACCACAGCCTTCACTTGTGCAATCTTGTCCTCAATGCGAGAGGTGGATGGGCGTCCAGAACGGGGATCACTGTTCACTGATTGACGACCCTCCTTGAATCGTCGGAACCACTCGAAAACCCGAGCACAACTCATCTCCAAATGCTGTTTTCATCATCTCGTAGGTTTCGGTACCCGTTTTACCGAGCTTAAAGCAAAACTTGATACAGATTCGCTGATCAGTGTTTTCACACTTTTTCTTTTTTCGACGAACGCACGCAAACACTCCACGTGAAAAAAGTCAGTGTGACTGAACGGCGCGCTGTACAGACCTGCCGAATTTTGTGAGACAAGGTGAAATATGCACGCGCATGATGCACACAGTCCCTCCGCTAGGGGTTTTCTGGAATAAATAGAATAAATTCAGTATCGATACTTTCTGAACAGCCTTCGTATATAGCTCACTCTCTCTCTCTACATTTATCTTATTCAAATTTTTAATCGTTGATAAAATGCATTTTAAAACACTCAATTGAGCTGAAATTTTATATACACGCTTATATTGGATGACAATACGATAATTTAATTATAATTAACAAAATTAATTGATTAAAACTAATTTTTCAAAGAATTATATATTCAGCCACATTGGCATCATTTTTGGCGACTTAGCGACCATTTTGGTGACTTGTGTCAAAACTTGAAAAGGTTTTTTTTCCTCACACATTTTAAAGAGTTCATTTGATCTGAAATTTTCTATACAGTATTGTTTTAGATAACAATAAGATAATTTAATTATAATTAATTTAAATTGACTGAAATTAATTGTTTAAAGAATTACAGCTACAGCCACGTTGGCTTCATTTTTAGTGACTTGGGTCAAAACTTTAAAAGATTTTTGTTCTCACGTTTCAAAGCTGAACAGTTGAACTGAAATTTTATATACACGATTGTATTGGATGACAATGCGATACTGTAATGATAATTAATAAAAATTAATTTCCCCTTAATGTTGTGATTCTGTCATATGTATATACATATTTATATTAATTGTAATTATTTAATAAAAAGTAACTAAAATATTTTTTTTTTGTTGATCTAAGTAGAAATTGACTTAAAAATTTTCTTTTATTTTTCTTGTTATATTATGATAAAAGCCTAAAAAGTGTTGCAAAATAAAGTTATTAAAGAAAATAAAATTTTCAGTTTTAAGGAATAGCGGAGCTGAGCTATAGGCACTTGTTACTCTATAAACTTCATCAAGAACGTGAATCCATTTTGCATACGTACTTATTTGTTCTTGATTTTTTTGTGTGTGTGACTCGTGAAACCCCTGGGTATGCCTTGTGTAATCCCAGGATTCCGTGGAAAGCAGTTTGAAGACCACTGCCATAGAATGAATAAGCACAAAATTATGTGCTCAATCGGTTTCGCACACCTTTGATTTCTTTTAATCATGAAGAGATTATATATATATATAGAAAAAACCCTAGATGAGTTTGAAAAAAAAAGATGTTGATATTAAAAGAGAGTATGTAGAGATGTAATATTGGTGTAATTTTGATAAAATGAATCTTTCAGAAACGATCTTTCAAAAAAAAAGTTTCGATTACATTTGATAAGCCCTCGTATTTACTTTTAACATCATTCTTTTATGAGAAATAACCAAATTTAAGGTTCAAATTGTCTTATCAAACTTTTTATCACCCATTAAAATCTATTGATAACAAAAGAACAAGACTAAAATTATTTTCGAGCATATTTAAAGTTATGGAGAACTTTTGCATTGACGTTCTTAATCAGTTTCATGTTATTATTTAAACAGCAGGCTAGATAATCTTTTTCGTCCGATTGTGCAAATTATTCGAGTAAATCCTCTTTTATTTCTTTCGCTTTCTACTCGATCTGATAATCCATTAAAACTTCGTTTATATCAAAAAAGATTAATAAAATATCAAATATTTTGCCTCGTTCTTTCGCCTTATGATGAATAAAGTATTCTGTAAAATAAGCATACAGAATCATAAAACGTTCTCGTCAGCTTTAAGAATTCTTAGCTCTAAACTCAAAAAAAATCATAGCGTACAAATTGTCACGAAAAAAAGTTATTTTTAAAATTTTTTATTTTTTATACTGAAACTTCCAATTGTTTTGTTCTCTTAGAACATATTCTATACCTAGTTTTAGTGTAAATTTGACTGATTTCGGAAACAGCGATTTTGTTTCCATCTTTGCGCATGCGTACTATAGCTACCTTGATTTTTCGATGAAGTTAGTAGCAGTTCTTATATTTGCAGTAAAATTAATAAAATAAAAAGAACATTGTGTGTGAGTGCTGATGGAGATACAAATAATTAATGAAAACATAAATGAACTGCTAATCCTTTTGAAATTAATAAGGAATAAGTGAGAATAAGGCATGTAGATACATATTTTTATCTTCATATTGGCTTAGTTTTCGAGTATGAATTAATAGTAGGAATTGAAAAAAAGGAAACTTGGACAGAGCTTTGTCACATCAACTATCAATATTAATGCTTTAATAAAAATACAGTTCAGTTTATTATCAAAAATATTTATTATAGAAAACGTTACTTTTTAAGCCATTAGTACAGATTATAATTTAACTGAATCGAACTTTTTAAATTGTTTTATGAATGTAACGAGCGGGGCCTTTTCAAAAATAGTCTATTTCATAACAACTTAAAAGTATATAATTGAACAGAATCAAGGATATTTAGTTTTCCTTAAAATATAACATCTTTTATGGTATTTAAAAACTGATGACGACAGTTTCTTTCAAAATTTACTTAGCAAAAATTTGAAATATATTATTCTGACTTAATTGTATAATTATTAATCCCAGTCCCATATTTAAAAAGGTATTCTTGAGCTTTTTAACTAATTAATGTTGAAATTGTTTAGAGTATTTTATAGTTGTTTCAATATTTTCGAGTACCCATCTTCGAAAGAAAGAAGAAGAAAAAAAACCCTTCGTAAATATTTTTTTCCTTGCTGTAAAACTGCTTACTCCCTTCTTTTTTCTTAGTGATAATATAATTAATTGAATTGAAACCATTCAATTTGTCATTAAGTGTTAAGTGTATAATAATCTTTTCATACAGGAAGCAAATTGTTTTTACTTATTGTCTACTTCGGAGGACGTTGATGTATATATTTTTTCTTTTATTTTGACCAAAATTTTTGCAACATTTGATGGTAAAATGTTTTGATGTTCCACATTTCAATCAAATGTTCGGTGTAGCTCTTTTTAATATTTTATGGTATTAAAATCAGTATAAATAAGTTGAGTGTGAGTTGTTTAATACTAAAATTATGTGCACTATTTACTATTTAAAATAGCTTCGTTTTAATAGCAAAAATTACATTTGTTTTTCGATACATGGTGATTTCTTGATGTTGATGAGTCTTTGTGGAGCAGTTTGCAGACATACATTTGGATGGTATTTAAATAACTGATAGATATCGACACCTCTCCAAGAAAGAAAGAAAACACTAGTACAGTCACTTAATAAATAATCTTGTTTTTATAATTTAAAATAAATAAACCACCTGTTTTAATATGAGTTTTACGTAATGATTAACTGTTTATTATTTTGAAGATAGTCCACATACTTTCAACAGGCTTTTTAAAAAAAAAAGGCTAGATATTTTTTTGCTAAAAAAAAGCCAAACCAATTATTTGCAAGTAAAGAAAAAAAATAGTTTATGAAAATTTTTTTATTATGATCAACTCAAAAATAATATAAAATAAAAAAATTATGAAATTCAGAATTTTTAATTTTTTTAAAATTAAATATTGTTTTTAGTGCCAATTTTTGACTAAAGATGTCACCACTAATCAGATAAATGATTGAAACTAAATCCAGAAAAGGAAAAAGCGAAAGGGAAAAGAAATCAATCGTTTCTTATAATATTTCCTCAGTACGGTAGAATAAAACCTCATTGAAAATACAAGCTTGAAATCGGTGCTACAATTTTACTTGAGTTCAAGGTTGATGAAAATTTATTTATAACTTTCCTAAATCGTCATTTCATTTAAGAGATCACTATTTTTAAAGCATTGCATAACACAGCTTGTTTTTCCCCAAAACAAAATTGGAGGCCATTATTGGTCATAATTTCGAGAAAAATAAGTAATAAAACGTTTGCGATTGGAAATTCGAAATTGTAAAAGAAATCAAGCAAAATTTATTTCCTGTTATCCGACTTTTGTTTTGTGTTTTACAGCAGATGATTGAAAGCTGTATTCAATATCGACGAAAGAGCTCGTCAGATATCTCTCTACACGTACTCTTGTCTTCGTTTATGTTTCGAAAAGATTGAAAGTGCTTCTCAATCTAAAGGACATTAAGAATTCTGAAAGATATTCCTCCACACACTACACTATGAAACGAATACTAGGTGAGTTATGTAAAATTACTCATTTTTCTTGCGTCTTACACCAAATTCTGATGCTTTTAACATGCATTTCACAATGCCAAATTTAATGAAAATAAAAATGAAAATAAAAAAAAATATTTTAATAGAATTTCGCAATTTTATTTGTATTAAACTTTCCTCTCAAATGTTGATGTAAATATATATGTGTTCAAGTAAATAAAATTTATAAAGAAAGAAAAAAAAACTCGAAACAGAATTTCTGGATATTTTTGGAAAGTATGCACTAAAATGTTTTATTAAGTTATTGAAAAATATTTAATTTAAAAGAAATTGTATTTTTCTAAGAATCGAGCGATAGTAATATTACTAATCAGTTCATTTGTTTTTGTAAATAGCATCAAGTTAGTTCTTAAAATGAATTAATTTTTATTTACATTCTACCGGTTAAATAAAAATCTTATTTGAAATTAAAAAATGAGGGGAAAAAAACTTTGAGCAAAATAAGGAAAATATTATTTAATGTGATAAAAAATAGAGACAACTGAAAATTATTCTTGTGATTTATTTTATTTATGTATGTACAAATAAAAGTTTTTAAAAAATACAATAATTCATCTTAAAGTCTAAATTAATGTTCACTGGTAGAGCACGTGGTACAATTTATTTTTATATAAACAGGACAAATACTTCCACCTGGATAATTTTTATATATATTTCAGAAAAAAAACTCAAGATTTATATATTAGTTACTTTGAAAAAATTTCCTTGGGCATTTCCATTTCAAGAAATGGTTTGGAGTTCAAATCTTATATATATAATATACATATCCTAATTGCTATGCGAACACCTGTATTTGTTAAGACTGTTAACGCGCGCGCGCGCGCTTTTATCTTTTTTCCCTTTCCAATATATCTTGTTTTTTTCTGAAAATTACTCTCTCGATTGGTAAAATGCAGGCTTTTGAATTTCGCTGAATGATTAATAATGTTAAGATTTACTTGCGTGTAAATAACGTTCTCGATGTAAATCCTTGGAAAGTTGTAATTGACTGGAAACGTATTTTTTTAAATATTTTTTTATTTGTGATTCTAAAATCAAAGAAAAGAATTTTCAGAATTCAGCTTAAAAGAGAAGTGATTCAAAATATGGTTTGTGTATTCTGTCTTCTTTTGTTGGTGTGTTGTGGAAGTTAGAAGAGGGTGGTGCCAGCTCAGGTGTCGTCTTCGTCACTTGATCGTGGTTAAAAATTAAGAGTTCCGTCGCCAATAGCCTCGTGCAGCTTCACAGTGAAGCATTAATATAATCCTCACTCACTCTGTAAATATCAACCAATGTAATTCAAAACCCAATCAACTAATTTAAACTCCTACCAAGTGGTTACAAGCGACTCATTCTACCTGCTTTCAGATATGAAATGACTGTACTTGTATCGCTTTACTTATTTCTTCGTTAATCTTTAATTACAAAATGATTGAAATACTACTTTTTACTAAAGAAAGTACTTCTGTCTCAACAGCCTTTAACTTTAAACTAGCTGAAGGGGCTATTGACGACGCTCTGAACCGTAATTCTGCAACTGAGTTGAAAGAAGTAATTATGTATTTCTATATCTTTAGTATCAATTTAAAATAGAATATACATATATAAAATTGTCTTAAAAATATCATTACAGTAAAAAATTATTTAAATGCAAACTTTTGGCAAAGAATGACTATTTTCTAAACATTTTCCTTTCATAAATGAATGCTTCTGCTAAAACTTTCGTACAAAAAAAATTAATTATTAAATATTTTTTCTAATGTACTACTATTTTATGTAACTCTAGGAATTTGGATCATAATATCCATAAGGTCAACTGATTATATAGACTAAAACATAGGTTCCCAAACTTTTTTGTCCCGTAGACCCCTTGCCATGTGTTTAGGTTTGGGGTAGACCCCTGCTTAATTAATATTGAATTTTTGCAAAGTTCTCAACTTAAATGTCTTTTTGACAGTTGGTGCTACTACTCATACTTTAAAAGAATTAAATTTCTAACTGTAATGAAGTATAGTGTTTAAAATTTAAAAAGCACATGTGAATTAATTGAAATAAAACTTATAAATAAACTTTTAAATAAACTAACTAAACAACAAGCAAATGATTTTAGTAGGAGGGATGGATCTCTAGCATACAATATCAAATTTTCAACAATTTGAATCAATCTTGTCTGGTTTAACCTTAAATTTCATCTGTTAGTGTCCAGTTTTTTTCCCTAAGATTGGAAACTGCGCTGAAACTTTTTCACTCTAGAAAAAGCAATGAAAAACTTTCTCACGATATTCCATAAGTCGGACAAATGACAGGTTTGACTTTTTAAAGTCGAAATTGCTAGCATCCGTTTCTAAAATTAAGATTTTAGTTAATGTTTATTACGATCAGTTCCTATTGTAATGTGATGTTTGTTTTCAATATGACCATATAAATTCATTGCCTATACTGTGGTATTGCCATATAATCAAAACATTATCAAACCTGGTTTCAAGATTTGAATAATAGGCATTTAGATGCTGATCGTAGGATAAAACGTTCTGACAGATTGCCTATAACAAACTTAGAAAATTCGGGACCTCCAGTATTTTACTTCTTTAGCTTAACTCAAGAAAGAAAAGTTGTAATGGTTCTTGCTTTAATAAAATTTATGCTGTCGCCCTGTAAATGCAAATTAACCTCATTAAATTTAGTAAATAAATCTGTTTAATAGGTAAAATTTGGTTTCCACTTGATTATAATTTTTTTTAAAATTAAAGTCACGGTCTAGTTTAATGAGAATCATATCATAGACCCTCACTTACACCTCATAAACCCTCAAATTAATTTTTCGCAGACGTAGACCCCTGGGGGTCTATATAGACTTTGGAAACACTGGACTAAAGGCTTGAAAATCCGAAGCTAGTTCAAAAAAAAAAAAAACAGCCTTGATTTAAAAATGGTACTAAAATACATAATTCGATAAGTAAAAATATTATTTGTTAATAATTATTATTAATAATAAGAAATAAATACAAACACTCATATATATATATATTATAAATTATTAAAAAGTATTAATTTTATTACGCTTCAATCTTTTTAAAAAAGGTACTCGTTAACTTCTATTATATTTCTTTTGTTTTCTCAATTCAGGTTTCCAGCTGTTTTTCACCGCAGTCCTGTGTCTATTAGCCTTTGGATTAGCAGCAGGTCCTGATCATTACAGAGCAGCTGTCGCGGAGACGGTGCTGTTTTCTGATATATCTCGTCCACCTAAGGAAGTTGTGAAAAGAAATCTAGACATTTATGAAGCAGCTGTTAAAGCAGCAGCAAAGAACGTAAGCTTTCCTCTGTAATTTATTCAATAAAATAGATTTTTCCTCATTCCTGTCGCTCTAATGCGTTCAAATCCTTAGTTTCAAAATAAATTTTAAAAAAAAAGAGATTTTTGCGACAACTTTTAAAAAGACGTAGTATTATACAAAATACTGTCAAAATAATATTAATACATGTGACGCATTTTACAATACATTATTAACTCACTAAAAACCATTTTCGTATCTAATTCTGAGAGGATCTTGCATCAAAATCTCTTTGTGCCTTTTTGAGGGTCCCTTAACATTTCATGATTTTTTTTGCTTACAGATTTTGGGGGGCCCTGAAGTTTGAAGGCCCCATATAATTGATATGGCGGTAGCTATCTACGCTCTTTCAAAATCAAATGTCAAATATTCTATGATACTCTAAACTCGTTTCATTTATTTTATTCAATAATAAAGACAGAAATATCTCTAACACAGCGATTGCCCCCACTCAGCCTTCTTCTTTTGCCCTTTTTCAATTCCTACTGTTATAGTTCACAATCTCCCTATATATCTTGTTCAAATTTTCAGTCGTCAATAAAATGCTTTCTATTCATCCATTCAAGTTTAAATACATTTTTAAAATTTGTAGTGGATGACAGTTGTTGTTAATACAGTTTTTTTTCAATATTAATTCATTAGTTAAGTTTAATTAATGAATAAATAGTAACAAAAATAATTGTCCTACACCATATTAAAAAAAAAGGAAAGTCGCTCGTTGTCACTGTGGCGCATTGGATTTGTAATCCAAGGATCGTGGGTTTGAATCCTACCTGGTGGCCTAATTTCTGAGAATGGGATTTATTAATGAATACACAATATTAATGAAACACAAAAGTATTAGTCCCACCCCATTTGTAGGAAGGAAAATCGCACTTTCAGTCTCTATTTTGCTACTTAATATTATCTGTCTAACCTTCTGTCATATTTATATACATATTTGTATTTATTGTAATTTTTTTATATAAAAGTAACTAAAATAAAACTTTTCTCTTTGTTGACCTAAGTAGGAATTGAATTAAATTTTTTTAAAAATAACTTATTTTACATACTGTCCGATAAACGTGTCTGACAGAATATTTAAAATAGCGCCATCTAGTGATATAGATGAGCCCTAACATATAATATATGTTTTATATATATGATCAATATTTTTACTAATATTATTATGAATTTTTTTTTATAAATGTAACTTTTAATTTCTTTATAAATGTAAACTATATTTGGAATTGGACTATAGTTGACTTTTTTACAGAATCACTTTTAACTGCTCTATCCAAATTTAAAAATATTAATTGGAATTTTTCCCTTAAGTATATATAATTGTTATTTAATCACTACTTTGTTTTTAATCTTAGAATCCTTTTATAAATATTTTGTCAATACTTTAATATGTTTAGGAACTAAAAAAGAGTTTATTGCTGAATAACAAAGGAACATTTCTTAACTGCTTATTTTAAACAAGAATAAATAATATTTAAAAAACTGTATTTACAATAAGTTATCAAATAATTTATTGTTGTTAACTTTTCAAAGAATTCTGAAAATTGTAATAAAAATGACTTTTTCTGTAACCTTTTAAAAATATGCATAGAATTTAATAATTTAATAAACCATTCATAATAGATTACAGTTTTTAAAGTGGTATAAGTGAATTTATAACTTAGATGCTGGTGAAGTAATAGACCGTATTAATTTTTTGATATTTATAAAATAAATAAAAAATATTTCAACGAAAATAAGCGTTAAAACGAATAATTTTAACTTATACTCTCTCTTTTCTGCTTTATTGCTTAATTACTGAGTATGGTAAAGTATTAATTATATAGCTAATTCTATCAAAACTCTTTGATCAATGTAAAAATTAAAGAATATTTTAAATGGTATTTCAGATTTTGGGGGTATGCTATATTTTTTTTTAATGAAATATTTAAAGATAGCTAGAAAAGACTAGTTTTTGTAAAATAAGTTGCTTATATGTTTCGAAAAGTGTTACTTATTTCATGTACTTTGTAGTTTTTTGACTTATAAATATGTAGTAGATATATTATTTTTAGTGTAGTATTTCATAAGTCCACGACTGACAGGCAGACTGCAAACCTACTTGCTCAACATTATGAACAGGCAAGCAGGCTGAGTTTTAGCAGAGAAGATAGAAAACAAAAGAAAATCTATAGACAGGTTTTAAATCAAAGTAAGTCCTACAACCAAAGATATGATTTTTCTAATGATATTACTTTGGAAGAACTTGACAGCGTAATTAGAAGCCTTGACCCCAAGAAGTCTCCTGGTATCGACCTCATCTTCGGATCAATGATCAAACACTTTGATGTTCTTGCCAGGAGTATTCTTCTTCAGATTTTCAACCTATCCTGGAGTACTGGCAAACTACCCACTATCTGGAAAATGTCTGTCATTGTTCCTATTCTCAAACCTGGTAAGGATGCAGCAAGCTGTAAAATATTCCGGCCCATATTCCTTACAAGCACTTTATGTAAAATTATGGAAAAAATAATTCATTCCCGTATCATGAAATGGCTTATCAAGCGAAAAGTATTATACTTTTACCAAACAGCTTATAGATCCCAACATAGCACTGTTGACCAACTTATCTATTTGGTGCAATCAGTCATAGATGGATTTCAAGAAAGACCTTATAGGAAAACTACAGCCGTATTCCTTGATCTTTCTGCGGCCTTTGGCAGGGTTTGGAGACAAAAACTCATTACAATTTTGCATTCCTTAGGCGTCTCAGGCAATATCTTACTATGGATCAACGATTTCTTAAGAGATAGAAGATTTGCTTGTAAGGGTAAATGGAAGGTTCTCAAGGACACATAGATATTGGGCAGGCGTTCCGCAGGGATCGGTCTTAAGCCCACTCCTTTTTCTCCTCTATATGAACACTGTCGATAATCACATTGTTAATGAAGCTAAAATAGCCTGCTATGCAGATGACATTGCCATTTGGCACTCTCATACTGACATCCTAATGTCCGAAAATGTACTGAACGAAAATCTCTCTCACATTGAAGACTGGGCTAAGCAGCTCAAACTGCTGATAAATCCAGAAAAAAACAAATACTGTGTGTTTTCTACTGACAGGAGAAACAGGGCAGCCTTCCTCCCCAAATTAAGGTTAAATAACTCAATTGTTAAAAAAATCTCCTATCCCAAATACCTTGGCTTAACGCTAGATGCAGAACTGAGGTTTACCAAGCATATACAGTATGTATCGCAAAAGGCTTTAAAGAAGCTCAATATTCTTCGAAAACTTTGTGGTTAAACTTGGGGCTCTAAACCAAAGACACTCCTAAACACCTACACACCTACACTGCACTTATAAGACCAATCCTCGAATATGCAGCACCCGTTTGGGCTCCATCAGCTTCTACCTCAACAGAGAAAATAGACTCTGTTCAGTATAGGGCGTCCAAAATTATCATCGGAGCTGTGTCCTTGACAAATAATGTGACAGCTGAGAGTGAGTGTGGCCTGCCATCATTGAAAGGCAGGAGGAAACTTGCCACCATTAAATTTACAAACAAAATCAGAAGCTGTGGCGAACAACATATTTCCAACATCACTTTTCACTCCTGGACAGCTAAGAATAGGCTGAAAAGATCTTCTACACTTCAGTTTGATAAAGACATCAGAAACAACATTAACTTGAATCACACAAGCCTTGACATCATTCAAGAACCTTGTTTTCCAGTCATACCACCTCCCTGCCAAAATATTTTTAGACCTTCTTGAGCCTTGCACGAAAAAGGAATCTAAGGACACAATTAAAAGGAAGGCATG
>BMAO01022851.1:0-147134 GCA_019973975.1 Trichonephila clavata
AAAATTGTATTAAAAATAAAAGTGTTGAACCATTGGAACCATTTTTGGTATACATTTTATATATTTATGGTCAAATCAATTTTGTTCTGCATAAAAATAAAGTTTTTTTCAGGTTGAAGCAAGAAAAGAAGGAAGAAAAAATAAGACTATTCAGATTATAGATGAAAGTATCTTTTGAGTATAGTTAGCACCACATACATGCAATCTGTTTTATTATTTTTCTTAAAGCGATGAAATTTAATTTATGAGAAAATTTAATATAATTTGATCAACCTGTAACTGAGCAATATACATTCTTTAAGTGTGAATGAATTTAACGAGTAGTTTGAGTACACCTTCACTATCGCGTTTGTTTCACAAAAATACATAGAAAATTGTTCGCATCCGAAACTTCGTATCACTTTCATTTGAACACGCCTAACATTTCTAAAAAGCATGAAGTAGAAAGGAGATTAAATAAGCCCTCGAACGTGCATCTTTTTGTTCCTAATTTATAACCTCATTTTTTTATGCAAGATTTCTCTTAACTCAGCAAAAAATAAACAGGTATAAATTAAAAAATTTTCATTCCCTTATTAATGCATAGAAGATAATGATTTTCTTTTAAAAACGGTACTGGGGTAAATATATACTCATTTGATTTGAAATAAAATTTCTAATAAACGCTATTCATTATTCGCTTTCTTTTGTTTGTCAATTCTTTGGAGCCGTTTTGTAGTGTAGTATCAACGCTGTCTCAGTTCAATTTCCTTTTCATCCTTCGCCAAGATGCCTTTGTTGTCGTAATAAATTCTAGTTATTGAAATTTCTAAGCAGGACTAACACCTTAACATGCAGATAAACTAATTAAATTTTTATGCGTTATATAAAAGGTGTTATTAAAATTCAGTCAATTTAATATTTTAAATAATAATTATTACTAAGTAGTTTTTTCGTCTCTAATGATGCTTAATTTTGAGAAGGCAAACTTTATAAACTGTTAAACATTTTAGAAAAGAAAATAATCTCAGGAATATAAGAGAAAATGTAAACAACAAAGCAAAAAATATATATATCGTTTAGATTTTTATTCAGGTATTTTTTAAAAGATAATTTATACATACCTCCAAAGCATATCTCACATCATCTAAAGTGTGCTCCGAGCCTTGGTCGTAGCGACTTCCCCAGTGGAAATGCAATTGTTGGAAAGTATAGGTTGAGCCGTCTACTTCAATGGTTCGAGCCACATTATCTTTAGGAGTTACTTGAGCTAAAATAATTTGGATCATATATATATATATATATATTTTTAGTATTTTTCTTCTAATGTTATGATTATTATCTTTAATATCAACTAAATCTTTTTCTTCTTCTGTTTTTTTTTTTTTGCTGGTAGCCCAGTTCTATAGACAAATATAGGGGAAGTTGGCTAGCCTGAAAACTAGGTTCAGCCTTACAATCTTAGTTCCTAAGGCTAAGAGTTTGCTATTATATTATTCAGGCTATCTATTTTTTTACTTATACTGTATTGTTGTATACATATATAAATAACAATATATACTTAAAAATTAATTGAATAATAAATAAAAATAGAGCACACTCTTTACTACCGCGTAGGGATTTTAGGATGTATAAGACTATTTAAGCTAGAGCGAGGGCACTGACGTAAAAAATAGAAGCCTTGCTAGATCAGAATTAATTAATTCTTTTCTTAAATTTTCTAAATTTTCAACTCTTTAATTTTAAATTCATTTTATTATTTTATTTCCACACACCATTCCCCTTAGCTTATTTCAATGGATTTCTTTTTGCCGGGCAGTATTCTCTAAGCTCACCACCTACATCCAATAA
Source organism: Trichonephila clavata (assembly GCA_019973975.1). Taxonomy (NCBI): domain Eukaryota; kingdom Metazoa; phylum Arthropoda; class Arachnida; order Araneae; family Nephilidae; genus Trichonephila; species Trichonephila clavata. The sequence goes on from BMAO01022851.1 coordinate 1,831, forward strand.
AAAGTCTCTACTTTAGCAGCCGAAATCCAGCTACCCCATTGGTCTTTGTCACCAATGCCCCACTTCCCAACTTCAGCCCGAGAAATCCACACCAGCAACGTTTCAGAACAAGACAGAGGGATGTGTTTCATCCCAGTCCCTTGTGGAAACTGAAGCAACTGACATGAAAAAGAGAATAAACGAGATGAGAGGTTGGTGACTCCTTGCTGTGATGATGTCTTTTGTTCCATCCGCCAAGTGGAATGGTGATGCATGAACGATAATAAAGTACTGACATTTGAAGATGATTTCTTTCATTTACCAGCAGGCCTGGAGCCTGATATATATTTATATAAAAGTAATGAATACATGCTAATGTAATTAGTTTACATTAAGTAAAAGAAAGAAATTCGAATATTTACAAACACACTTTTCACTTCGATTGACTCCCATCCATGTACATACTCATTGATAGTGCTGATTTTGCAAGGTTTAGAAATAAAAAAAAAACAAGAAACACTTTTTGATGTATAACATCTTTCCTCTCCATTGCTGGAGATTTGCGGGAGTGATTTCGTGAAAAGGGACGGAAATGCGTAACAGGAAGTTGGGGAAGCGCACGCTATTTAATTTGACCAATCAGCGCGCTTGGTGGTGTCTGTTCGCTACTCGCATGAAATTCTATTTTTTCTCCTTCATTCGGGAGGGGTTCCACCCCACCCCCCCCCCCTGCTGTCTAGGCCGTGGGATCTTTGCTTTTGTTTTCTCACCTTATGATCAGAGAAGAAGCTAATACCTTTAGGCAGAGACATGGTTAGACAATGACGAACGTGTTTGGATACCTGACTTCGATTGCTGCGTACAATTTAAACGACCGGGCCACAGAGCAGCTGGTGTTGCGATCTATCGTAAACAGAACAACTCACATGTTGTGGTTCGACATATGGATATTACTTATCGTCAAACAAGTGGACTGGGTATTGTTAGTCAAGATATTGGGGACATATGTGCGGCAGAATCCTTATTTGAAAATGGACAAACAGTGATTTCGGTGGTCGTATACATTTCTCCGAATCAAACGGTTCAAAGAATTAAAGATTTCCTACATTTTGTACTTTTACCATATACTGAAGGTGGTTCTGCTCTTTTAAAAAAAAACTATCACTCACTTCCCATGATTTTGAGTGGTGATTTTAAAGTTAACTTCAGTTTGCTAGAAGCCGAGCCACTCATAGCTTTTTTGAATGATGAACTCAAGCTCGAAATGAACACAATTCGAAATGTCTGGACAACTAACAGTGGTACTGTTATTGACGCTATTTTTCAACGGTTTTTAAATACTTTGAAATCACAAGTATATGAGTCATATTTTAGTTATCGTAAGTTATCATTACCGCTCTTCCCCAAATTGAACAAGAATAATTATTTTTGATAAAAAATTGCATTACTCTTTGTGTTAATTAAATAAAATTTTCATTAAAGATATAATCATTCCGTAGAAAATTATTTCCAATCATACTCGATTCATTTTTTTCAGGATATAAGTTGCTGTTGCGAATTTACCATGATAACATGTCAGATGTTACACATCGTATGCGACTACAGTAAGGCTCGTTTTTTTTTTTTTTTTGGTAAATGTCTGATTGATTTTCATGAGAGCCTCTTTCTGGAAAGGAACTGTGACGTAAGCAAAGAGTCTTACTATTTAAAGTAAAGTGAAAGTAGCTCGAGAGGGTGTTGATAGCAAAATCTTAGATGACGTTGATAGTGAATTCTTTAAAGATTGAAAATATATATTTGGGAAAGCTGTTTGGCACAATTTATACGTGTTTGTATTAAACTTGAATAAGACTTTTAGTGTTGCTAACATTATTATAGAAGAGGTCTATATATACGATATTCAGATTCAGTGCATCCGCCAAACTTCTCCTTGTGCCAAGTAAGTAATTTTTGTTATTAATTAAATCTGACAGTAATTCAGTCTCATTCAGTGGCGCACACATGAAATTTTTAGGGAGGGGACGCAGGGTCGAAAGTTCATTATATTGAATAAATAATTTGAAATTAATTATTAATAGCACACACAAATACATTATTCAATTTTACGTACTATATACATAGGATTCTAATCAATCGAAAAAAAATCAAGGGCTATAGGGGGTGCCCAATTGCACAAGCCCCTTGTGTGCGCTACTGCTCCTATTTGCTAATCGTAACCACATTAAAGTTGTACTTAGAGTAAAAAAAAAATTTGATTTTATAATGTGCCTCTTCTTTCTGTAAGCCCTCTCACTAATGCGTACTCTGGTTGACCACAATTTGAAGCATTTTTGTAATAAAAGCAATTTAAAAATAAATATTCTCAAGAAAAAAAAAATTTAATAAGGCAGAAAACCCATTCATCGTACATTGTAAAGGAAGAAGAAATATTTACCGAATAAAACTGCTTAAAAATGTGGTTTTTTTATGTGTTTGTAGATTCTATATGAATTATTTTGATAAATCTCATTATCACAGTTTCGCACATGAATTATCTTCCCAATATCCTCTCAAGAGTTGAAAATGTTGATAAAAAATTAAATGAAACTAGTGTTATATATTCGGGGTCGGCAACCTGTGGCACGCGTGCCACATTTGGCACGTGGTACAATATTTGGTGGTACTCTACATCACTCTTCGAATATGTCTATTTTTGAGGGGATGGAAATTGATAATTTTGAAAATGATCTTATTGAACTAACACCTTGAGAATTATGAAAGCAACATTTATGGAAGTGCGATAAAATCTGAAAGATAATTTTTACAATAAATCGATGACCATTTTAAATTGTTGGATGCCATTGCTAGGGAGATTTAATTGTCTGAAGAGAAAATTGCATGTACTCTGTTTTTTGCATTTGGTTCTACATATTTAAGTTCTACATATCAATCTCTTTTCATATGAAAAAATATTTCGAGTCTGCAAAGAAGCTGTTTAACAATTGAATGCTCTGAATAGAGATATACTAAGAGTCAAAAATTATACCCCTAATATTGAGTTATGAAGTAGAGTGATGCAGGAATACAAAAGTTTTTCCATTAAGATACATTTTTTTTATTTAACTTTATTGGTAATACTTTGTTTATTTTTGTGTTAAATATCTTTAAATGATGCAAAAATAATATACAATAAAACTCTAAGCCTCAATTCTTTACATCTATTCCGCAACTCAGTATGCATTGCCTTGGGAATCGAATTGTTTCAAAGATTTTGTACAATGTGGCACACTGAATCATATTGGTAGAAACGATTGGCATGCCACACACACAAGGTTGCTGACCCCTGTTATATATTTTGGTAATAATTTAATTTTGTGAAAATTAAAATCTCTTATAAAGTTACAAAATGTGATAAAAAATGTGATAGAAATTTAGTTTCATTTTTAGAGTGGAATTATTTTTTCTTCTTCTATACCTGTTCCACAATTTATTCATACATTTATTTAAAAATAAATCGCATGACAGAAAATAAAGATGATTTTTGCTTTATCCTCGGGCACAGAATTCATTAACAAGGGTTTACAGGCATAAAAACTGGCCTCCCTAAGAAGAATTGTTATCATTTCAGATAAACAAATCAGTACATCACCTTCTATATTTATCGATAAAAATATCTAGTGATAGATAAAACAACGAAGAGTAAAATACACATTATTATCTAAAAAAAGAAATTTAAATATCCAGCAATTTTTTTTGTCAGTTGTGGAATTGTAGAAGATTTTTTTGACATTGAAATTATGTTTAAATACATTTCTTTGTGGTTTGTTTTAATAATCTTCTCCTGTTCTATGTATAAGGTGAATTTAATTTAAGTTCAACTTTTAAAATGTTATAAAAAAGAGCCAATGGTGAGAACGACTGAATATACTTGAAGAAGAGTGAAATGGTATGGTATCCGAAAAAAGTTCCAAATTGTATCAATAGATTGCGCTGTAAGCGGCATAACGATTCGGTTATGAGTGGCATTTTGAATCGAATTACGACGGTTTCGGCATAAGATGCACATTAAATCAAGTGTACTGTTCAATGCGCATGATTGGTTTTTTTTTTTTAACGGAAAAATGACTTTTAAGTCATTCAACTGTTGTTGCACTGTTAATGAAAAAAACCATTTAACCAAAGCAAGGTGGTGTTCGATGGGGAAAATTGGTTTTAAACCTCTTCCAGTTTCCTTTTATTTCTGGATAATGGATCAAAAAATGTCAATTTTTCTATACCCATTTTCACAAACATATCTTTTGAAACAGAATAGCACCGTTAGCATACAAGATTTCCTAAAAGTTAATGCGAAAAAAATCTGTTTAAATAAATGAGAAATTTATCTGTAAGTTGGTTTTCTGAATGGCAGAAATCATTAAACTTTGGGAGTCAATTCACACTAACTATAAATATACAGTTTAGAATACCTAGCTTTTATCTTGAATTATAAATTTTATTTACATATTTCTCATTCACATAAATGATTATGAAATTATTAATCAAAATATTATCGTGTAGGATAAATTCGAAAACTCAGTACTACACATAACCCAACATCGCAATCCGGACAATAGAATCTTGGTTCTCTTGTTACTTTCTTACTTTTACTATCACTCTTTGAGCAGCAAATAATACACTGTCGTGTTGGATTAGTTTTCTTCTCTGTTAGGGGAATATAGTCAACAAAGTGTCTTTTAGGTAAGCGTGCAGGGGGTGCTCAGCAGAAATATGTTCTCTTTTTGCAGAAAATTCCCTCGAATTGAACTTTTCAATTATTCGAAACCTTAAGAAGCACATGTGAAGTAATTCGGGAAGATCGAATGCACAGGGTAAATTTTCCCACTGTAAATTTAGCTACACTCGGGATGAGCCAGGATGGTACGTTTCGCCTGCCCGAGCTCAGCTCGGGAAAAGCCAGGAACGGTTTTTGGCTATGTGGAATGGGTTAGAAAAAGATATGAAACATCAATGAGGCGTGTACAGAATATTGTTGCTTTTGGTTAAAACTATGTTTCATAATCATAAAAGAGAAAATAGATTTTAATGTTGCTTGTTACTAGATAAAACATGTGAGATACATGGTAACATGATGTTCTACAGAAAAGGTAAACAATATGGAATGATAACAAGTGTTGCCAAATGACAACAAAGAAATTAAGAGTTAAATTAGTTCTCTTCAGTTCCTGCAGCCACAGGTTATTAGCCTTTGAGACAAAAATCGCATAAAAGGCAACGATGAAAACGCCAATTTAATCCAATGTCATTCAATTTCTCTCTTCTTTCAGTATATTCAGTTAAAATTTGAAGTCATTCTGAAAAGTGGTTTGTTTTACACACCATTTTGAAAATGGAACTTTAATTATAAACATCCTGTATGCTAATATTTTATTTAACTATTCTAATTTTTTTATTACTTTCGTTCTTACCTGAGTGACCATTATTTATAATTGTCGCTTTCGCAATGGCAATATCGTAATTCTTCATCTGCAATTTCTCCGCATAAAGATCTATGATAACATCATTTGTATTTATTGCAACAGGAGATTGTTGTTTTCCAAAACAAGTAGGATACCTTTCTCCCCATGCACTTGGACCTATACATAAGAAACATTATAAATTTTTTGTCTTTATTATAAAGTTAGTATAGAAACCTTTTGTTATGTTATTGACGCATAACGTCTTTAATAATTTTAAAAATTTCAAGGAAAACGGTAAAATTTTTGATCCGTGCTATAAATAATTTAACAGTTTATGTAAGGAATGAATTAGGGTTGATTGCAATAGCGTTTTATACAAAAATCCTTCATATGCAATCTGAAAAGAGAATAAAAGATTTTTCAGCTAGAATTCTATTGAAAAAGTTAAAATAGTTCTTGCGTGTTTCAAAATAATTATTTATATGAATGAAAAGTAGCTATTTTTATAAATTTATACACAAAATTATAATTATATTTATACACTAATTATATCTACCTTATTCTGGTTATGAAGTTTTATTTTGTTAAGTCTAAATCGAAATATGTTTTTCAATAAAACATATTTCTTTATTTTTTTTCATATGTTTTATTTCAATAAAACATTTTATTTTATATATTATTAAAACAAATTAGTGCTTTTACTACAATTATGAACGTATGTATCAAACTAAATAGAAATATTTAGTTTATTGTATTACTAAGATAAAAAAGGCGACTTCTTTGTTTCTCCGTTTTATATTTGTTTCACTTTTAATTAATGTTTTCAGTAAGTCTTCAAATAACAGTAGTACTTCGAATATTTGGTACATCGAAATCAATATAAATGCACAACATACTCAGTGAAATTCAAATAATTTATTATCTGAATTTAACTTTACTTAATGGTGTTTTTTAATGACTATTTAAGAAACACGGAGAGGAAATTTATTCCCACATTCAGACTTTTAAATTGTCTAAGTGTATGGAATACATTTCCATGGGAATAATTTTCCTTGTGAATTCTATACAGTGCATCCCAGAATTATCCGGACAAATTTTAAGGAGAGGTAAGGGACATCACAAAGATTCAGATTTACATAGCAATCCATGGTCGAAAATGTCATGGGAAAGTTGTTTGACGGGTACAAGAAAAACGAAGATACAAGACTGAGATCCTCTGAAATATATTTATTGGCGAAGCTGGGTCATGCTGGGAGTTTGAGTCCCTCGTGTCTTGCCCTCACTATGCTATAATGATTTATATCATAGATTCTCAACATGGGCGATAACGCCCCCTTGTGGGCGTTTGAGGCTTTTAGGGGCAGTAAGAGATCCAGAGAAAAATAGGGGGCGTTGAGATGGCATGGAGGAGCTTGGGCAGAATTATCTAATATAGTCTAAAAAAAGACTAAAAAATACTCTTATTATGTACAAACAAAAGTAAAATTTAACACGGTTTACCTTGTGTTGTGTGTGTGTGTGTGTGATTGCATGTATTTAAATCATTTCTACGAAAATCCACATATTTCTGTAGTTCAGGAAGAGGATGTGAAAAGCTTAGAGATTCCATTCCATTCAGACCTACATTATATTGAATGATATAGTAAATTTTAATTTCTGTAGTGCACGTGTTGTTTTTGTCTGTGAAGTAGGAAAAATGTTTCGTCCACTGCATTTCATTATGTATACTATCCAAGAAACATAATTAAATATATAAAGCAGGAATTAACGTTGATTCTTTAAAGGCTGAAACTGTCAGTTTATATTTATTTTGAAAGCAATAGTTTATTATGAACTACTTCGTATCATCAAAAGCCCTGCCTGTTTTTATAACAGGTAAGCTAAAACTTTTATTCCAATCTTTTAAATGAAGAAGAAATTCAGTAAGTGTTTCAATTCCAACAATATCCTATATATGACTAAAATATGTATTATTACACATTTAAATATATTTGTGGCAATAGCTATTTCAAATTCGCAAGTAAAAAAATTGGGGCTTTAGAAAAAAAAATTAAATTAAAAAAATATATTCTATTAGTAACAGAATAATTTTTTTAAATTTAACTCTTGTTTTCCCCATGTATTATATACACTCTTAATTCTCTAGAGTGGGAGGGGGTGGTATCGAAATATTCCCTAGAAAAGGGGGTGCCAGTTCAAAAACGGTTGGGAACCTATGGTCTATATTCTAACAAACAGTGATTTTCGGCGGCCCGTGGAATCTTTCTATGGGTGCTTTTCGTGATACAATCTTTCTACCACTCGTACATTTCTATCTGCCAATCTGTAAATCAAGTGCATATCCGCCAGCTCGGTATTCTCAAAACGTTCTCCACTGCTTTGCGGGTGATGACAACTCAAATGGTTGTGATTATGCAGGTCTGTTTCTCCAATACTCTTGTGAACAATGCCACCTAGCGCTGAACGAAGATGTTTCCGACCATGGGTTGTTATGCAAATCGGAATTCTTTTGATGTCTCCTTCTTTCCCATAAAGTTTGCTCCAATAATCTTGGTGCACCCTATATATCATATATTTTTGAAGAAAAATTGGAATTTCGAAATTTTTTCTTACCGTTAGTGTGCCCATTGTAGCTCCATTGTTCCTCATCATCAATTTTACAAGTGACTGCAGCACCTTCTGCAATGAAAAAAAATCGTCTTATGTTTATAAAAAAAAACCCCTTTATTTACCCTAAATTCCGGCGTACAACGCGCACTTTTAACACAAAAAAAAAAGAAGAGATGAGCATTAAATCCCAGCGGGATCTTACGCATTTTGGAGCACCTATAACTTGGGAGCCCCGTATCATTGATACAGTGGAATCTGCACCCCTTCTTCTACATGTATCCGAATACTGTTTATTTAAAAGAAATGACATACCTTATGAATTTAAAGTGTTGCATTTTTAAATTTTGCTCAAAATCCTGGAATACTACCTCAAATAAATAACTTCAATACATAAGAACATTGCATACATACATTTCTGGTTTCTTCGTAAAAAAGGGGGTACTCGTCATACAGCGAATACACTTGAAAACTAAAAAATGCAACTAGAAAATATAGATGAGCGTTATACGCCGAATTTTACGGTAAGTTAAAAAAATATATATAAAAACATATTTATACCACAAACGTTTTATATTCTTCATCATATTAAATCCTTAAGCTAGCTATTAAAATTAATATATAAATAAGTTAAAACATTAGATGATGACGCTTCCCCCCAAATATATATATATATATATATATTAAATTTCTTCCAACAATTAAAGTCAACGATACATATACTTCAAAAGTCAGAAATTCACATAAAAAATGAAACAATTTTAAAAATCGTTTGGAAATTATTATTTTGTTTTGCTCTTTAATTATTCCGGTTTAAAAAAGGAATTTATCTTGATGTTGATAGTAATAATTCATTGCAAAACATATATTTTTAATTTTTAATAGTTTTTATAAAACTAATTTCTAATAGTTTGCATAACTAAGACAATTTTCAGTACTTGGTGCAGCGCAGTAAACGTCAGATTTTGTTGATCATATAAACATCAGAAATATTTTGCAAATAAATTTGAATATATATATCAATTTCAAAAAAAATTGGAAAAGAGTTTTCTCTCGCAAAAGGTGAGATTTACAGAATATTTGGCAAGTAGAATAACAAATTATTAGTAGTGGTGATACGATTAAAAGCGAGTAAACATTATACAACATTCTCTTAAAATTATTAAAAACATTTAATCAGAACTGAAAATGTAAAAATAAAAAAGTTCTGTTGTTATTTCATATTTTTAAATAACATTTATGTAGTTTTCATTCATATTTGAAATTTTTCTGTACTGTAAACACTTTCAATGCATATTTTAAGAAATACACACATATATAAATATTTAATCACTTACCACTTGGAGGCAGGATGTGAAGAAAAAGGACAGAGAACAGAAATGATATTGTGAACATGTTCGATGGGTTCATTTTTAATTTGTTAGACTTTCAATGAACCCATGAATTTAAGAGCCGTGATACGAATCCACTATCTTGTTTCGGTGTTCCTATATCGGTTCACACTGATAAAAAGTGATAACCTATTGTATTAAGCTCACGTTTCCAGTTTCAAGGATACTTATCCTTTCTATAACAAATTTTGGGGAAGAAAAATTGATAGTTACTAAATTAGCTTATCTTGATAACAGTTGTTTTCTCATAATCTAATATATAAAATTCTCGTGTCACAGTGTTTGTAACCAAACTCCTCCGAAACGTTGCGGCCGATTCTTATGAAATTTTGTGCGTATATTCAGTAGGTCTGAGAATAGGACGTAAACTATTTTTCATTCCGATATTGTAATTAGTTAAAAACCTTAAAACGCTTATTTGTTTTAACCCTGCGCGTTATTTTCCCCGCCTAGCGTCGTGAATGAACAGAGGGTGAAATTTTTCGGTATTCTCGACGTTATTTAAACAGCCATCCGATTTTTGTTTTCTAAATCAGACAAAAAATAATTACAGAATCGGAAAGATCATTTCTTTCGCCACGATACAATATAATTTTTTTTGAAAAATAATAATATTTTCTATTTTTTAGATTTTTTAAAAAAATAGTTAAAATTGATGCATTTTTATGAAAATTATTTCGAAATCGTTGCGTATGAATTTATTTTCGTGTTATGAAAACGATATTCTACACTAAATAACTTCAAGCCATTTTCTTTTACAACCAGTCATTTAAAAAATAAAATGCCCAAATTTTTTTTTAAAGATTTTTCGAAAAATTGTCGAAATTTTTAAACTTAACATTGAATAACTTCGTTATTTATTAAGATTATCATACGAAACTTTTGTTGCGTTTGTAGAATAATGTTATCAAACTTCTGTGTGAAGATTGAAAAAATTGCTTAAAAATTACGGATTTTAAATTTTTTTATGTATATTTCGTAAAATAACGTTATTGCAAGAAATAATCTAAACAGTATTTTTTGTACATTTTTTATTTAAAAGTCCTTCGTTTTCGAAATTAATGTGTGAAGTTTGAAAGCATTAAATAGCGCCAAATAGCTTTCAACTGTTTCACCTGAAGCTTCACATCTGACTCAAGGGTTACACCAAAAAGTTCTGACTTAAACATGCGAATATCAGCAAATTTGGAGAGTGAAAAAGTTACTTTTGCTTCAATTTTCATCATTTTCTCTTTATATAATTTTCAAAATTAAATCATTATTGATATCAGATTAAGATGAAAGAATGTATTCAATACATTTCTGAGATTCATTTAAAATATTTATCTGTATCAAATCAGTCACTTAAAAAATAAAAAGCCAAAAACTTTTTGAGCAAATTTTAATAAAACACTCAAAATACTTAAATCAATCGTTTAATGATTTCTTCTTTAAAAAAGATAATTGCATGAAGCTTTATTCCCATTTGTCGAACATTTCAAAAAATCCTACAATTTTACTTCAAGATTTAAAATAGTAGTAAAATTTTGTAATTTGAAAAATTTCTACTTTTCTGTCTTTTTTTAACATACAACTATTTTTAAAAAGGCTACATTTTCGTTTCCGAGGACAAAAAACTGCAACGAAAGAATTGGAAAGTGGGTGAGGGATTTATAAATTAGCACTGTTCACCTACTCGAGAGTTTTTGTCAACGGACTTCGAAATTTTAAGCCACGGTCAAGTGATGAGGACGACACCTGAGCTTTCACCCATCTCTCCTAATTACCACACCAACTTAAGAACAAATTTCGAAAAGGGGAGTTTTTATGACATAGTTAAAGAAATCACTCACATCGTGCACATACACACACACATAAGTGCTATCGTCCTAAGGGAAACAGGAAATTCCTATGGGGATGAAGTAATTCACTCGGTAAAAGCCCGTGCAACACCGGGATAAGAAAAATAATATTGGAAGTGCTGATTTTGTCAAGAGAAGGGAAAATGTTAAACGAGAAAAACATGATGCGCACTCACACGGGCCATGCACTCACATCGTACGTGTCACACCCACACAGAAGTGCTGGCGTCAGAAATAAAGGAGGAAATTAACATGGGGATTAAGTTATACCCTCGGTAAAAGCCCGTGCAACGCCGGACCGGGTCAGCTAGTAGTATATAAATGTGACACTGAATTGAAAAAGAATTTTTGAATAAATTATTCAACAGTTTCTAAAATTTGTAGCTTTATTTAGAATAGGAGTCTTCAACCTTTGGCCCTAAAAAAATTACTATATCTTAAATAATTTTAAATTTAAAAAATTTGACTATTCATAAAATCTCAGAAATTTTAAGAAAAAAGGTGGACTTTTATCTTTAACAGGTTTGCAAAGTAGTATATATATATAATCAAAATTTCTCTACAAGAGAGAGATGAATTAACATGATTAATACTTAAAAGAATAGCAATTGCTAGATAACAAGACAACAGAATTTAGAAGGAGATATGAAAGATTGAAATAACACAGTAAAATATAAAATAATGGATGCTTCAGTATTATCAACATTGCTGACTGAGGACAGCTAGTATACATAAAATTTTCTTTAAAAAAATCCTTCTGTATAAAAGTGGGGTTGAACATGTTTTTTGGCCAGCCAACCTTCCCCCTTTTTTGTTAATAATACCGAGCAAATACCAATTGGAAATAATGGATAGGAAATCTAAATCCATTATAAGGAAAAGGTAACTTACCTAAAAATTGCATATTGAAATGCAGAGCCCGCGCTAAATCTGAGTACAATAAGAAAGTTATTGCCAGATTCTGGACCCAAATACAATTTTTAAAACAAAGCAAAGGTTGAAAAATAGCACTTAGCAAAAGTATGAAAATAATAGAAATAATTAGAAATAATAAAATAAGAATTGTAAACATACTACTATTATCTTAGAGACTCTTAATATGATTTATGATTATATATATATATATATATGTATATATATATAATACTTCAAATTTTTTAAATTTAAAATTATTTAAGATATAGCAAATTTTTTTAGGGCCACAGGTTGAAGACTCCTATTCTAAAGGAAGCAGCAGATTTTAGAAACTGTTGAATAACTTAATCAAAAATTATTTTTCAAATCAGTGTCACATTATATATATTCAATGAACTGCGAATTGGTGTGTTACCATTGCAAACATATTACATTCTCCGGGAGCTGGTGTCTCTTTTTAGTGCGGCACCTTACAGGCGGATACCAATCGCCGCAGGTAATTTTGACGCCCAGTTTCCTCCAGGGAGGGAGGCACCTGAGCTCTGACGATGCAAACCTGTGCTAGGATTTAATTTCCCCGAGTGCACCCAACCCAAACAGACATTCTAGGGATCTTTTACATACCGTATAATCATACGACATGGCCACTGTCGATTTTCTGCATCAAGAAAGTCTATCTACTTGGGTCGGGGTTGAACCCGCAACCTTAGGTGCAGAAGGCCAGCGACAAACCAACCACGCCACCCAGCAGGCATATATATATAAGAGTGTGATGACCCCATATCTGTGGCAACAAGAGTCCGTGTTTTAGCGGCAGTTAATAGGTATCAATATATATATATGTATTTATTATACATTTAAAAATCTATAAACACCATTCTTGCAAAACAAACCTCTTTTTTGTATAAATTTCCTGACTACAAAATTTTTTGATAGACGTGTGGCCCGTGAACCACTGTAAATTTATTGATGCGGTATGTGGATCATTGTAAATTTACTAATTTGGCCCTCGAGCGTGGATGGTCGATGAACTCTACTTTAGAAGATGTAATGATATCAAATTAAGCAGATTTTTTTATGTATTTTAACATTTTTGTATTTAGAGAAATTGAATCAGGTAAAGGATTTTTTTTTTACCTTCAGAACTCACTTAGTAGTCCAGAATTTTGTCTAAAATCTATAAAATCCAAACCAGAAAAACTGCAGTTAGAATATTTTTAAATGTACAAAATTTTCTAAAAATGCACCCATCTTCACATTAAATTCTACTTGATGTTTTCCATAGAATAATTTGTTTAATGATCAATACGCTTATGAGAAAAAAACGAGATATAAATTTTAGATTAACAAAATGTTCAGTACAGAAAATCGACAACGTCTATGTCGTATGATTATGCGGCATGCAAAAGATCCCAAGAGTACCTGTTTGACTTGGGGGCATTCGGCAAAATTCTCTCTTCGTGTATTTTCACAATGTCAGAGCTCAACTGCTTCTCTCTGGGGAGGTAACTGGGCGTCAAAATTACATTGCAGTAATTGCTATCTACCTATATAGTGCTGCACTAAAAAGGATACCAGCTCCCGAGGAATATACTTGGTCTGCAATGGTAAAAATACCAAAGCTTAGTCCCATTTGAAATACTAAAAAAGAATTTTGAGTTATGAGTTCAATCAGCGACAAAATTGGTTTTAAATAAATATTAATTGTTCAGTCATAAACAAACAATGTCATGTTAATGAAAACCACAAAAAAAAAAAATTATCCCTCAAAATTTTGATTTATTTAAAAGATAACTTTTATTATCCTATGCCAGACTAAGGCATGGCCGACTTCGGTCTATGACGGTCAACCCATTACAATTCAGGGATACAATAAAATCTGCAATTATTTTTAACAGTAATAGCTACTGTTACGTCGCCGAATCCAGAACAGAGACCAAATGAAAATAAAGGGCAAGCTGGAGAATCTGTTAAACTGATTCTGTACAGGTGTTTCATGAAATAGTTATATACAGTTGTAATTCTAAAGTAAGCGATACCAACAGATCTAAACAAGTCACAAGGAATCGGACTTTTCATTTAGGAGATCCAATCCTTAACGGCTGTATCACGCGTACTCGCATTCGGAACAATTTTCTTTGAAAGCAAACGATTCCGAACAATTTCTACCTAGTTGCCATAGCAACGGCTCCGAGCAATTTTTCCCAAATGAGCTGAAAAAATTGTTCGAAATAAAAGTTGCTTGAAATTCCAGCTAATGGGGCTTTTTGGCGCTCTACGTCATAAACAAGGTTGCGGTAAGGATAGCAGCTTTGGTTTCATCAAACGCATCAGATATCGCGTATAATATTTAATGGTGTATAATATTTTGACTGCGTATAATATTTTGAACAGAATGGTGCTCCATTTCTGCTTACGCCCGTCAACAAAAGCGCGAGTGAAATAAAAGAAATAACATCGGATGTTCGTTTTCCGAAGCAGAAAAATAGTCTAGTAATTTTTCAATGTGGAGATAGAACGAGGCTTACGTCAGAGCATGTCGTTTTGTGTTTACGGCAACCCTTCACCCTCAGCTGCGTGAAAAATTGTCCTAAACAGTTGCTCCAAATATGCGTGTGTGATAGTGCCTTCACCCTCGCAGAGTCCCCAATATTCTCTAAAAAATTAGCCTTAAACCTAGCATTGATGATTCTTTTAGCACAAGATAACAAACAGGAGGATCAGTTTGAGGAAGGTCAGAGCCAGCTTTGGCCAGTGTATCAGCAAACTCATTACCCATGAATCCACAATGACTTGGAATCCTCAGCAGAGCGACATTGCGGTCATTATTTATCAAATAATTAATAATTGTCAACTGAATACAGGTCCTTGATTGAAAGTAGGACGACTGAAGAAATTACTCAAAAGATAACTCTTTGGCAATAACGTTACCATAAAAAGGCAGAAACTTGAAATGCTCTTTTAAGATATCAAAATAGTAGTTATAAATCATTCTGTATCATTTATAATTGTAACTATTTTGTTTCTCGGACAATATAGACTTTATTACTGTTGTTAACATTCCATTATAGTTTAATACTTTTTACTTACGTCTAGGATGCTGTCCTGTTGATATTCCAACAGGAAAGACTTGACCTCCATAGGTTATTGGTTGTCTGCCCTTAAGAGTCCAGTGAAGATCAATAGCTAATAGGGATAAAAAAAATATTTTTCGTATAAACAAAATCGTTAAGTACAGTGATTGAGAAGAAATAAATTTATAAATATGCTGAATCAAAATGTCACCCCATTCAATTTTTTCTTACTATATAAACCTCAAAATAAAAATAAGAAATTTTTCTCTGAAATTATTCAAATCAAATGTTTAACCTATCCGAAACACAGTTCAAAATAACTTCTTTTTAGTGGATGAAGCTACATGTTCCCTTGTTTGAAAGATCAAATTTTGACGTCCCAATATGACTCAGATAGGGCTCCCTTTGTCTCTTTCACCTTCACAGTAATGTTGTTTATGACGATCATATTTTGTAGTACATTTTTCAACTTTTATGGCAGACTGTGATTTTAACATATGTCGTCTCTATGATGGCAAATAAAAGCTATTTTTCTGTGATATCAATTGCATATTTATGAACATAGACATGCTACACTTTTATAATCAGGTGTATCAATATTGTCTGCATTATATTCAGCTAATTTTCATATCGATGCGAAAAGTATCAATTAATACATACGTATTCTAGAAATACAATAGGAAAGTGTAATTATACACTGCAAAATATCTATGAACAAAATAATACATAATGAAATAAATATTGATCAAACTTCATTTGATTTTATCTGTTACCCCAACTTCGTTACATATTCAACACCTCCGCTCCAAAATCAGAAGCTACATTTCCCCCATTTATACATTCTAAAAAACCATCATTTTAATACTCGTTGCCCCTTCCATGCAATTAATGCTGACACTATTCAAAGTAAACCAAAACAATTATTTAAGCACATAAAATTACAGATGAAAATTACTTATTTCGAACGATTCTCGATAGATTTAACTTAATTTCTACTTAATTCGTGAGCATTTATGTTAAGTAAGACTGAATTGTTGGTATTACGGTTCAGAAAAAAAAATTGCTTTAAATTATAATAAGTGTATACGAGGGGTGAATAATAAGTAAGGTCTCCAACAGTATAAAATAAGTATCCGACAAGGAAAACATTAACAGAGGTATCAAAATGAAGGAAATTTTTTATTCTTACATATTATAAAATCATTTCTCAACATAGTCACAATTAACAGCTACACATTTGTTCAAACATTATATCCAATTTTTCACTCCGTCCATGTAGAAAGATTCTGATTGGCTGCGCATCCATTTGCGCACGCGGCTGTCTGAACTTCTGCATCCGTTGAAAAACGTTGACCTTTCAAAGCCTCCTTCAATTTTAGGACCAACCAGAAGTTCAACTGTGCCAAATCTGGGCTGTAAGATGGCTGTGGAACTACTGTGAATTTTAGTATGACGTCTTGTGTTTGAGCTCTGCAATGCATTCTTGCATTGTCGTGATACGAAAGAGACGCTTTTTTATTTTCGGTCTGATTCTGCGAATGCGTTGCTTGAGTGATCGTAATGTTGCACAGTACCTGTCGGAACTCACCATCAGTCCTTTTATCAGGAATTCAGTGTAAATAACACCTCTTGTATCCCAAAAGACGGTGAGCATGACTTTTGTTGCTGACATTCAAGTCTTGAATTTTTTGACATTTGGAGAACCAGGATGACGATATTCCATAGACTGCCTCTTGTTTTCTGGATCATAATGATGAATCCAGGGTGCCAAAGTTCAGGCAGCCGAGCGCAAGTAGATACGCAGCCAACCAGAATCTTTCTACATGGACGGAATGAAGAAATGGATACAGCGATTGAACAAATGTGCAGCTGTTAGTGGTGACTATGTTGCGAAATACAATAAGTAAGAGTAATAAATTTCCTTCATTCTGATACCTTTGTTATTATTTTATCTTGTCGGAAACTTATTTTATACTATTAGATACCTTACTTATCAATCCCCCTCGTAGTTTTCTATTAAAAATGTTTAGTAATTGTTTTATGCGCATTATTTGAATTTTGCTCTTTACACAGAAGAAAAAATACAACATATCTATAAATATGCAAAAGAGCTGAAGTGAAATGAGCAAACTGATGATTCATGCCAGTAATTTCATCACTTCCTAAACAGAAATTGTCGAGATAATTGATATAATTTAATATCAAATGAGTTTATTTAGAATAATATCTAGTTCTGGGAATATTCTGTTCATATGCCTTATTCCTTGGCAACAGAATATTCTGTTCGTATTCATGTATGTCTAACTGAAGCTTGCTTTTGTCTTACATCTGAAATTCAGAAATTTTTAAATTTATAGAAGTAAATAAAAAAAAATCATTTCTTAACATACCTGGACCGAATTCATGACAAATTAAGTTCAAGAATCTTAACGAAAGATCGTAAATATGATAAAATATAAATTTATATTTTATAATTACTGTTAATTTTATCGTTAACATTTAAATCTATAAATACAGACGGACCTTCATTTTACAAACTCCTATTTTGCGATTTCCTCTGTTTTTTTCTTAGAACTAAGAACATAAGAGCATGAAAAATAAATCTTTATTTAATGAATTTTCCAATTAACGAAATTATTTTCGAGATTTAGCGACTTCGTTAAATAGAGGACCAGCTGTACTTCCAATTTTGATCAAATCAAAACTCACTTTCTTCGAATACGTAAATACAGAAAATATACACTTCATTTTTTTTATAAAACGTCAAATCTTGTAGCTGACCTAGTTTCTAGTACCTCACATAAAATATTTAAATTTCAAGTCTTTCTTCGCATTTAAATTAACCCTTAATGAACACCATCATTTAAATCTTCTTTGAAGATTTTTTTTTAAAGTAAAATACGTTTTATACATGTAGGTCAAAAGGTTAGAGACCGGTGGACAAATCCAAAATTAAATTAAACCGTTATGCTGTTAGCATATTTGAGGATTAAAAACTTTAAAACAAATATAAAAACTAAAGTAATGACCTATTTAACATTAATAAAACTAAAAAAAAAAAATTAAATGTGTGTGGTGTGTTGGGTTTTAAAAAATTCAAACCAAACTGTTTCTTGAAATTTTGCCTATATATACTATCAGAGTTTAATCGAAAAATCGTTGCTATATTTAAGTCACATCAAAATCAATGTTTAATAAAAATCACATAAAAGTCACTTTATCACATTATTTTATTTTAAATAAATTCTAATACCTTTTAGCAGTGATTGAGGTCGCAAACTCATGGAGGTATTGTTTTTGCAGACATTCGTTCGAGTCTCTACTGCAGCCGATGCACATTTAATCTGCCGATTTAAAGTTATCACGTCGGTGTGGAAGTTTAGAGAATAGGTGCCAGCTCAGATGTCACTCTCGTTACTTAACCGTTGTTCAAAAATACGAGGTCGGTCAATAATAGCACTTACGTAGCTTCAAAATGAGATGCTAATAGACAATAAGTTAAAAATGGTTATATGATGTTGCTGCCTCTTGAAACGGTACACAGAGATATCGGGATCAGTGGCGTAACGTACATCCCCCGCATCGCCGGGGGGGGGGATCAGGGTTCAAGGGCCCGAAGCCTGACAGCCGTTAAGTACCAACCCTCTGTGAAATCCAACTTGGAGGCACAAAACCTGACTTTGTAGGGGGGCCCAAATGTTCACCGTTACGCCATTGATAGGGATGTTACAGTACTGATATATGCCAGTGCTTCTTTAAATAAATTAATCTACCCCAGCACCGATAGGCCACAAAAGTCATTTTTATTAAAAGCTCTTTGTTTGGCTGTTTCTTATTATCTGTCATAAAACAATTCCGCTTGCATGCATACTGAATGCACCGGTTTTCGTCCGAAGTTAATCATCATCGAGTGCGGTCAGTACTTGAAAGGGTGACCACCGATACGATTTCATGGAAATAATTTCATGTTTGATACTTATCGGTTATAACAGTGCTTCTCAAACTTTCAACATTTGCGACCCAATATTCAATCATAATTTTCATCGCGCCCCTCTCCATGCAATAACTATGTATTGAATTCAATAATTCTATACTTAGACGCTAAGGCTATGATACAACTTTAAACACTTAAGTGCCATCGGCGTATCTATACGTCTCGATCCGCCAAAGTGTTAATTGCCCCGGACGTATATATGCGTCTTTCCGAAGTTCAATCTTCTCTGGGCACTGCTATCCATAAAATTATTCCGAAGGCTTTGGAATGAAAAAAAGGACCATGAAATTGTGTTTGCGAAGGTTTTACTTGCTTCAGAGAAGGTTTTACTTATTTATTCCTGTCCATCCTCCTCCTCCAATTCATCACATACGCGCGCCTGCGAGAAAAACGGTGGCATTGGGGAGCAAATCACGTAAATATCAATCGGCAGTTAAGGGATTAATTATAAACAATACAAATTATAAAGTAAAGGGTTAATTTTTGTATATAATTTTGTATATGACAAGCCCATGTCCTCACTGGTAATTGTTTAACTTGTTTTTATATAACCTAGTATTGTTAAATTAATTATAAAATACATTGTGCGCTGTTGATACATTTATAAGTGTATTATATCAGTGTAAATGTGTATTTTATATTTTATTATGTCAACATGTATTTTGTTTGTTTTATCAGCAATTTAATATTTTTTTTAATAATCTTTTGTTTTCGATTTTTCAATATACTTGTTCCCCCCATCGTAGAGTTATCACGCCCCACAGTTTGAGAAATGTTGAGTTATAGAGACCATGCGTCGGTGGTTGGCTTTTCGAATTGTTGCCAAGAAGAACATGATTGGTAGTACCTGATAAGATAAATTCATTACAAAAACAATGAAAAAATATACACGTTATTATTATGAATGAATTGTAATGGTATTTCCTATAAACTTTATCAATTTATAGTAGCATTAACTGTGTGGTATATAAGTCAGAATTTTGCTTACTTTCCACTTTTTGCGGTATTTGGATTATGGTTCAAAAACACCATAAATTTTGTTATAGCACTTAATTTAAAGCATTTCTAAACTGTGACGAGGAATTTTTTCCAAAGAAGTTTCGAAATTTCTCGAGTTGAAAGACCTTCTTTAGTTGATAGCTGAAAAAATTTGGTTGTGTCCTGTTTTATCAATATCCTCCTTCTTACAGATTGTTTTAATTTTGTTTGAATCATCTTTTCTAATTACGATGTTGGAAATATCAGTTTTAGAAACCTCATAAGCCTTAGTTTCTCTTTCACGGGTGATAATACACTTTGTCGTTCCATATCCCACAAAACCCATAACTGTAACCCATCTCTTTCACATTTATCAGTACACTTATGAAATAATATTTTTTTCTTACATTTCCCTCAAATATGCCTTACGATATCTTCAAATAAATCGTGGATAACACAACGGGAAATCGCTCTCTCTTCTAAGATAATGCTAACGTACACGTTTTATAATAATTTTGATCGGATTCTTCAGCTGTATATCTTTACACATATCTTATTAAGTTTTTAGAAAAATGAACACATTTAGATAAAATTTAAGTAATTTTAAGCTACATTAAGAACAAAAAGTGTTTCTCAACATCTTTTAAATACACGCGCTAAAAATTTGATCATTATTTCTTCATCCGAAATGCACTAATTCGTTAATGTTGCTATAAATTACAAACTAACCATTCAGTTACAAAGTAGCCATTAAAAACAAAAGACTACTATCAATTAATCAAAAAGATTTTAAAAGATTTAATAATCAATTAATATTATTAATGGTAGGTGTTTTAAAAAAAATGGTGAATACTTAAAAACATTTCTGTGAACTTCGCTATTGTTTAACCAATCAAAAGGTCATTTAAGGCGATATGGTACCATCTTCACAATTTTTTTTATTTTTAATATTTGAAATTTGGTTTTAATTGTATTTCATGAAGGTTAATATTTAATAATAATTCCATACAAAAATATTTTAATTTGTTGCAAAATGTTTGTAAAATTAAATTTTTTTTAGCTTTTTAAAGCATATTTTAAATTTCTAAGGCTTTTTAAAATATGTCTCTTTTCTTTCAAAAATTTATTTCTAAGTACCTTATAATATACTACATAAAACTGTGCAGGGGGTTTTTTCTGCTGCTGCTCTTTAATTTGTTATTAATATTTTTATAGTTAAACTTCCGAAAATTCCCTAAACTCCCATTAATTTTGATTTTGAAATTTTTTAGAAAAAGTACTAAACATGTTAGAGTTAATTTCATGCACAGTTTTACAAAACATACATTTCAGAACATGCATAAAAATTTCAAACGCATACTTCAATTATCAAAAAAGCCTTAGGGTTTTGAATAGTAGTATATGCACAAAAATTCAACATGGAGGAAAATGAGTTTCAAGTTTTCATTCCATGAATAGCGTGATATAATATTTATCGAATAGTCTGCCATAATGAATACATAGAAAAAACGAATGAAAGATCAAAATTTCATAAATTCAGAGCTAATTCCATGCTCAGAGCTAATGCATAACAAGTACAAAAGATATTTATGCCTTTATTTTTATTTCCTTGATTTTAAAAGCCTTCGCATGTTAAATATTGTACACGAATAAAAGCAAAATCAAATAACAATTTATAGGTAAAATACATCAAAATCTAAGAACTGTATATGTGCATTTGTTTAAATAAATATCTTAAAATATTTTAATAATAAAAGTGTTGAATCTCGCCCACATGGAATATATATATATCACCAAAAACAAATATTTAAAAATGGGAGAGTTTTTCTATTCTTTTCGAATTAGATTTTTAATTATGTGAGTTATCAAAATGAGATTTAGTATTTGTGCTTTGGGAGAATCCGTTTTGAAGTTTTAATTTCATTCATAATAATATCATAAAAAGCACGTACAACTTTTAAATCTTGACCAAATCCATTTGATCTTCTGTAAATAATTCACAAACTAGAATTTTTGCATGAATTGCACAATTCTTTCTTAAAATGATTTATTACTGCATATATAATGTCAATCTCATTGATGCGCATTAGAAAAATATAATTAATTCATTTTTATCAGGCTCTTTTCTAGCAGATAATCTGAAATATAGGCGTGGTAGTTGCTGTTTAGCATCAAACATTGATCTATCACTTAATGAAAAATGCAGGTAAATTTTGAGATTTTGCAGGCATATTTATAAAGATTCGGGGTATCAAATAAGCCAATAGAATTTTTTCCGACAGTTTAATGATTTTAAGGGTACCATATCACCTTAAAAAATAATCCAGGTAATTAACAATCTTCTTAAAATCTTTATCATCATTGGACAAAGACACTAAAATCTATCAAAGGTTGAGTCACTAAAATATATCAAAGGCTTAATGAATTTATTGATAGATCTGAATGTAATCAATTTTGAATAGGTGAGTAGTCACATAAATTCAAGTTACATGCGAGGGATGATAAAAAAAAAAGGTTACAAGCCACAGCATTTGAAAACTGCATATTGTGGAGAAATTTTATTTTCCCAGAGTGGTAACAAAGGCGCTACTTGTCATACACCTGGTTTGCAGGTAAGTAGTGAAAGTTCCCGGACAGTTCAGGACGATTGAAAAGGCAAAAACTTAGTTAAATTGGTCTCGTCCGACGAGTCCAGGTTTAGTTTGTAATCTGATTCTCGCCGGACTTTCATATGGAGAGCGCCAGGTATCCGTTACCACCAAGAGAACACCATTGAACGACACCGTTACGGTGGTGCAGGATGGCTCGTTTGGGGAGGAATTATTCTTGGTTCCAGAACTGACCTGCACGTTCAGAGTGTAACGATGACAGGCCACATCTATCGGGATGTCATTCTGGAACAACATGTAGTACGTTTGTTTCGGGGCGCCATGGGTGCTGAATTTCTGTTTATGGATGACAACGCCCGTCCTCACCGTGCAAACATTGTAGACGAATGCCTTCAATCGGAGGATATCACCCGTATGGATTGGCCAGCATACTCACCAGACTTGAATCCAATAGAGCACGTGTGGGATATGCTTGGCCGACGAATTGCAGCCCGTCAACCCCCTCCCAACTATCTACCGGAACTTCGGAGAGCATTGCTTGATGAGTGGTGTACTATTCCCCAAGATCAGATTGATAATTTGATACTCAGCATGCGTAGGCGTTGTAAGGCCTGTATTGCATCGTCCGGGAGACATACTCCGTATTAACTATCATACTAACCGTGTTATACTGTTTTTTGTAAATAGGTTCTTTTTTTAAATTTGCTCCAGGGAGTAAAAATCGCAATTTTTATTAATTATGTCAAACATATGGCATCTTTTTTGCTCTTTACCTTTTGTTTAATAAATAGACTTTACAAATAAGTCAAATTTGTTTTGCTTCTGTCTCTTTCTTTGCCTGAACTTCGTTATCCTTAATTTATGGACATGAGTGTATATGGGTTATCCAATTCATTCTATTTATTTTTTTGTATTTAATGATGTCAGGTTGTTTATAAATTCTATGTAATTCAAAATTGTATCTACTTCTTCAATGTTGCATTATAGTTTGAAAATAAAGTTCCCATCTACTAACTCTTTTGAATTATGTTATGCTGAATCATTTTACGTTCAAATTATTTTTCGTATGAGAAAAGATTGGTTCACTGTATGTAGAACTAAAAGCGAAAAGCATAACACTAATACTTGCAAAAATTTTTAAACACTGAAAACTGCCTACGTGACTTTCTACTCTTATAATTCTGAAGTACTCATTGCATATGTAAGGTCCAGACTTATCCTGAATAAAGTATGTAACTCCGTGCTTCTCAAACTTTCAGTATTTGTGATCCAATATTCAATCATAATTTTCATCGCATCCCCTTCACACAATAACAATGCATTGCATTCAATAAAGTTATACTTTGACGCTAAAACTATTATCCTACTTGAACCTCTTAAAAGTGCCACCTTCGTATATAAACATCTCTCTCAGCCAAAGTATTAATTGCCTAAGACGTATATATACGACTTTATGAAGTATGATCTTTTCTGTGCACTGCTACCCATAAGATTATTCTGAAGGTTTCGGAATGCATTAAAAGGACTTTAACAGTGTTTACGAAGGATTTACTTATTTCAGAGGATTTGTGCTTATTTATTCCTTTTCTCCCCCCCCCCCCCCAAAATACATCACATACGCGCACCTACATGGAAAACGGTGGCATTAAGGAGCGAATCGCATAACTTTTAAATGACAGTAAACCGTACAAACTATCAAGATAAATGTTAATATTTGTCTATAATTTTGTAGATGACAAGCCCAAGGGATTAGTGTTAATTATTAAACTTGTTCTTAGCTTAGTATTGTTAAATTAATTAAAAAAACATTGTACAGTAATGATACAGTACTAAGCGTATTATATCAGTGTAAATGTGTTTTCTGTTTTTTTTTATTATGTCAGAATATATTTTGTTTGTTTACTTTCAGTAAATTAAAAAAATTTTTTAATTATCTTTTATTTTCGACTTTTTAATATGCTCGCACCCCTCTCGTAGACTTATCAAGCCTCCATACGAAGTACGCCCTACAATTTTTTTGAAAAGCTGATGTAACTCCTTAATTCTAGGGAGAGAAATTAGGTTTACACAAAGAGAATTAAGCTCTTAAGGCGTCTCAGTACCCTTAACATATATGTGTGCACTCGAAAAAAACATCCTTCTTGAAACCAATGTAACTTAGCAATAAAGTAAAAGAATCATTTGAAATTTTCATCACATGATAATCACATATATTTACATTTGTTCTCAAATTTCCGGAGAATTTGAGAAAAATTTTTAAAATTTATAAGGAAAAAAAAATTGGACAATTTTTCAAAAATTTGAAAATTAGTATTTTACAGCGCGCAAGATTCTGAAGTACAAAATTCATCAAAATTTACAAAATTAACTTTACTTGGTATAAAAATTTTCACTTTTGAAGTTATAAGAAATTTTAAAAAAAATTTAGAGAAAGAAATATATTTTTTAAGTACAATTACAACGAAAATTTTAAAATTTTAAGAAAAAAATTAATTAAAATTCAAATAAAAAAAAATTTTATTAAATTTTTTATCGAAAATTTTAGTATAAGTTATGAAGAGCGCCATATTTTGAACACATGTATGAAATTTCAAATCGATATCATAAACAGTTTCTGAGAAATTCTGCGCGCAAGCTGAAATTTGTTGTTTTGAGAAAAATGAAGTTAAAGATACGAAAGAGATAGGGATTTTGTTTAAATTTCTCTAGTTATTTCTCAATAACTTCGGAAATTTTTACAGTATCAACAACATTTTGGTATCAAAATCCTCAGAAATGTTGAGGCTTTAACATATTTTTTTTTTCAAAAAATTGAAAAATTTGCAATTTAAGAGTCCTTAGAGGCCTTAAGAATTACTTAAATAAAAAAAAAAAAAACAGAATTAAAGTAACTGCCAATTTTCTTATATTTAAAATGAAATAAAATAAATAAAGTCATTCTATAAATAATCTAAACAAAATGGTAATATTATGATGTACGCTGCAATGAGATATAATTGAAGAATCTAAAATTCATCCTATACAAATAAAGCCATAGTATTTCATGCCCAACCTACAGATAGTCACAATTGTAGATGACAGTATATTTCTTTAGAATATTTTGCAATTAAAAGCATTACTTTTCTTCTAAACTACGTAAAAGAGGCCGCGCTCTATACTAAATTAAAAAAGTGCAGTCCACTTCAGTTCTTTTTACATTAGCAGAAACAACCCCGGGAAATGAATGTGAGTTGAGTGTAAGAGATAAAATCGATAAAACAGATGGAAGTTATACTTTCAGAAGAAAAGCTAAATGAAATTAGTAGCGAATTTTTCGCCCACAAACATTCCTTTTTTCCCTCCCTTCAACGTACAAAACTTTTTTTGATTTAAAATATAGAATAGTGCATGTAATACTTCGGAACGAAATTGGTCCATTGAAATTAAAATAAAAAATATATTATAGTATGAGCGTTATTTAAAATAAGGAACTCAAAAAATAATAACACTAAATATATAAATATAACATTAAATAATCAGAACATGGTATTTTTATTGTTAAAAATTGATCGGATTCAATTTTTATTTTTTAATTTTTGTTGGTGACAATCTTTAAGAAAGAAAATGCAAGCATGAAAGAAAGTATGTAAGCACTTACCGTTCACTTCTAATACCATCCAGACAAATGAACAAAATAATAAACTTAACATATTAAATATGTTAAAAAGTTCTGAATATGTATAATTCTTTTAACAATATCACGAAAATATAATTTCAGCATTATGCATTTATTCCTTTTATAGTGTGTGAAATATGAAACACCTCTATTCACATTAGAATACTAATGCAACGGGCATTTGCGCAAATTCGAACTTAAATAAGGTAACAAATCCAGTATGTCACCTGTTTTGTAATTTGTTTCAGTGTACATTTCGAATATTTCACTTAGCAACATGTTTTGAGCAACATGCATGGGTCAGAATTTATATTATTATGCTAATAGAAATTTCTCTTTTTTTCAACATGCAGATTATTTTAAATCATTCTAATTCATTATAATTTAGCTCAGTAACTAAAATTTGTAAACTCCCTTAACCCTTTCGGGGGCCATTTATTTCTTTTATCTTTTATGAATTTCTCGCAGTTTTTCATGTTTTCGTTACAATTAAGGCTGACTTCGGTTAATGTTAAAGAATAGGTTCCACATTCAGAATATTTGTTCAGATATAAAAGTATTCTCTCAGACATTAATATTATATTCTGGCTTCACTATCCTATAGAGAATCACTTATTTTATCATACTACTCATTTTTATCCGATTTGACATATTTTTTCTTTTATAAAATGTGATCCGCCTTTTCTCCTTCACCATATTGCTAAATGAACTATCCTTTTACATGTTAAAAGGGAAAACAAAATATTTATGAAATATTTTGAAGTGAAGTTTTAAAATCACTATATTATAAACAAATGCATGAGTTGCAAAGTCACAAATTGTTACAAAAATTGAGACATTTTTTCTGTCCGAAAATGTGTTTCGCGTGACGTTCAAGCTCTCCTACATATGGCGAAAGCAGCCTTAAACAACAACATGTAAGCTATCTGACTACCCTAAAATTGTGAATTTTTCCAAAAGTTGACAGATTTTTATGATTTATTTTATAGACCATCTTATTAGTTTTAAAAAAAAAAACTAAACGAGCCTTACAGTAGTCGCGTATGATGTGTAACATCTGACATGTTATCGTGGTAAATACGCAATAGTGACTTTAATCCTGAAAAAAATGAATCGGGTATGATTGGAAATAATTTTCTATAGAATAATTATATCTTTAATGAAAATTTTATTTAATTAACACAAGGAGTAATGCAATTTTTTATCCAAAATATTTATTCTTGTTCAAATATTTATTCAAATAATTCCATATTACTTACTCGTATTTTTTAAGAATGATGATCTTGTCAGATGCTTAACAGTAAATATAGTTATTAATATAGTTTACACACATAAATATAACTTCAGATTTCATACACAACGAGCCCTGACACTTTGACAACTGAGCGTAAGAAACACAAATTTATTCTGGATGAAGTCTAATAAAACTTGCTGGTATGTGCGAAGTGGATTAAGAGTTAAGTAAACGAAACCGAGTTTTTGAATTCTAATATTTTGAAATGCTAAATTTAACAATATAAAACAAAAATCTGGTGGCTTGATTGCTACTAGAGTTGGACCCCGATGCGAGGGTAGCGAAGAGACACCATCAAGCGCATGTTTAAAAATTGGAAATATTAAAGAAAATCAAAAATACCCGTTAACTTAATTAATTTTTTTAATCGAGAAATCTTTTTTAATCACAATTAAAAATATTATATTGACAGCGACAGGAATTAACCTCAAAGTATGAAAATGATATCACTAAAATATCCTATTCAAATAATTCTATATCACTTACTCATATTTTTTTAAGAATGATGAACTTTGTCAGACGCTTAACAGGAATTATAATTATTAATATGTAGTTAACACATATATAAAGGTTGGCTGTCTATAAAGGAAGTGGCTCGAGCGGACACATAACATTTCGTGGTCTGAGCGGACACTTTGAAACTCATCGTGATTTGAGCGGACACATTTTTCCCTCATCTTAGAACAGATTCGATTGCCGAATTTCAAGAATAAATACATTTTTCCAAACAAATTTAATTAATATTATTAAATTGTTAAGGCATTATAGTGCGAATACATTTTAAACATAGAGAAATGTAATAGAAATAAAAACTTCCAGAGAAATATTTAAAAATTAATAGTAAGTAACAATATAATGAAGGATAGAACGAATTTCAGGAATGTGGAAAACTGTATTTTAGAGTCAAATAAATATAAGAACAGGTGGAATTGCCATAAAATTACTTAGTTTCATTAATGTCAGTAAAAATAAATACTAGAAGTAAAATACACAAGGTAATACAAGTAGATAAAAGAAAATAAATACAAGTAAATAAATACTAACTGAACTTTATTAAAAAGGCATAAATATCATTTACCATTTTATTTAGTTCATATAATATAATAAAGGTTAAATACTAACTGAACTTTATTAAAAAGGCATAAATATCGTTTACCATTTTATTTAGTTCATATAATATAATAAAGGTTAGTTAGTATCTATTTACTTGTAATTATTTTTCTTTTATCTACTTGTATCTTGTATATTTTACTTCTAGTATTTATTTTTACTGGCATTAATGAAACTAAGTAATTTTATAGAAATTCCACCTGTTCTAATATTTATTTGATTCTGAAATACAGTTTTCTACAAAATTCCTGAAATTCGTTCATACCCTTCATTATATTGTTACTTACTATAAATTTTTTAAACGATTTCTCTGAAAGTTTTTATTTCTATTACATTTCGCTATGTTTAAAATGCATTCGCACTATAATACCTTAACAATTTTATACAAATAATTAAATTTGATTGGCAAAAATGTATTTATCCTTGTAGTTCGGTAATCGAATCTGTTCTAAGATGGGAGGGGGGAGGGAAAATGTGTCCGCTCGAACCACGTCCGCTGTATAGCCACGCCACCTATATAAATATATCCTCAGATTTCACACACACGATCCTTGAGACTTTGACATTTGAGCCTAAGAATCGCAAGTTTATTCTTTATGAAATCTAATAAGACTTGCTGGTATGTGCGGAAGGCTAAGGACTTAATTGCTACTAGAGTTGGACCCCGAAACGAGGGTAGTGAACAGATACCACCAAGCGCACTGATTAGTCAAATCAAACAGCGCGCGCTTCCCCGACTTCCTGTTACGCATTTCCGTCCCTTTTCAAGAAATCACTCCAACAAATATCCAGCAACCGAGAGTAAAGATGTTACACATAAAAAAAATACCAAGTATATTATTTTACGTTCACTAGAACAAAAACTGCAAGTGTTTTAGTAAAAGCAGATGCCATTACTTTAAGCAGGATGTCATACTTTAAAACGCATTTTACTCGAAATGTGTTTGATTGAAAAAACTCAAACGGGGACAGCGATTGCTCAAAACGTTTTCAAAGTAATTATCTGAAATTGTTTGTGTATATTCTGTATAATAGTAGAAGTGTCTTAACCTTCAGATTTATCAATCACTGCTTTACTAAAAAAATTACAGTTCCTTATGAGAATATAATCACTGTTTTTATAAGCAATTTCATATAATAACTAAGATAAAGTGCTCTAATTTTTGTAAAAATTAAAATATCTCCTATCCTGAAGGTTCATTTCGAAAATGAATAACATAGCAACACATCTGAATTGAAAAATTGAAAATCTGTTTATAAACTATTAGTGCAGAATGGGACCCTTTTATGTTATTTTTTGTAAATTTTTACCAGTTTTTTTCCGTTTTAGTCATAATAATTTCTTTTTCTCTTCTTAATTTTTGAATATTTTTCTTAAAATGTACCACACAAATCTAAAAACCGCGAAAAACTCCCCATATCTCCATTTTTTTTTTAAGTTGTCGCAAGTACCTGAATGAAAAATATTTGTTTTGCCAAATTTCATGTTTACATTTAAATTTTAGGGGTGGGAAGAATACTTCCCAAGGAACCATTCACTTCCATTAGAAAAAAATCAAATTTAAAGGTGATTATTTGCCATGAAAAGATGAGGAACGTACGGCAATTCAAAATGGGATATCACATTCTGAACACATGTAGCAGGAACCCTTTTCTTGTCCCTTTGTGCGACATTTCCTACATCGTCTATAGTTGGGAACCATCTTTGGCATATGATTTCCCACACAGACTAAGCGCTTAGAATATTTTTTGGCACTACAATCGTTTAAATTATTTCGCTTTTGAAAATCCCCCCCCCCCTTTTGTCTTTGCTCAAAAGAACAAGTGGTGCCATAGCTAACTGCTAACGAACTAAATATTCTAATTTTTCAAATATACAAATTGTACGTGGCTTTTATTTGTGATGCAATAGCCTTTTTAAATTTCACTTTTAGGCCTATTACTTATTTTATCAAATTAGACAGTTACTCGCACAAAGTGTTCAAAAATGTATAAGAAATAAGTAAATGTACGAAGGGTGATCAGAAAAATGGTACGTGCCTATCAAAATTCGAAATATTCACCAAGTCTATTTAGGCATTAATCACAACGCTGAACCAACTTGTTTAACTCGTCTTGATAGAAATCAGGTCCCTGTTCATTGAGCCAAGTCTCGGTGGAAGTTTTCACAGCACTGTCTTGGAATATCACAGCACATCAGAAACCATATGCTGCACGATACTATAGCTCAGTCGCAACTCTGACGAGATTTCACTCAGAGTTAACCATCGATCATTTTGAATCATTTCTTCAATTCGTGCCATGTTGATTTCTGTCGTTGAAGAACTTGGCCTGGCGCTCCCTGCCATATTGAGGTTTTCAACATCCTGTCTGCCTGACTGAAAAGAGTGACACCATTTCTCTACATGTTGTCTAGTCATTGCTTCTTCAACATAAACTTCCCCGATTTGACTGTGAATGTCAGATGTGGGGGGAAACATTCTTTGCCCATAAAAATCGAATCACGGCTCGCACTTCCAATCGAGACCAATTTCCTAAGCTCTTGCCATTTCAATCGTCCGGAACAGTTTGGGAACTTTCACTACCTTCCCGCAAACCAGCTGTAGGACAATTAGCGCCATCTGTCTCCAATCTGGGGAAACAAAATTTCTCCACAATATGCAATATTCAAATGCTGCTGCTTGGAACTTTTTTCTGATCATCCCTCGTAGTTACAACAAAAACAATATTTTCTTCATTTATTATCAAAATATACTATTTATGAACTAAATGTTCTATTTTTCCGAATAGTGTACAAATTGCACCCGGTTTTTATATGACACAATAGCACTTTCACATTTCAACCATTATTTATTATACAATATCGGATACTGCACAATATAGTTACTGCACGTAATATACAGAAATAAGAAAGGTATTATTAGAATAAAAACAGTATTTTACTCACATTTGCAATAAAATCATTGAGGAATACAAATGTCACATCGAAGCAGGTGTCATAGGAGCACAGATTTCACACAAACGTTTTCAAACTTTCATAGCAGAAATGCTATTCAATCGATACAACAATATACGGCAGCATAAAACTGAAAGGAGAATTAGTCTTCCCATTCGTTATAATAGCAAAGCCAATATATTATAATTAGTCTTGCTCTTCTCTCAGAAATATTTTGTAAGATCATGTAGATGGGAAGAGTAATCTTCCAAGGCCCACGGAAGGGTTAAAAAACTGAAACCCATATGAACTGTAGAAATTAATAACATTTAGGTTTCGATTTTCAATTATATTGGGATTATTCATACTGAAGACTTTTCTTTATAAAGTTTCATCATTTGCTAACTTAAAATATTGAACAAATTCCCTTTCTGAAATTATATTAGATAGAATAAATGCGTAATTATTTCAAGTGTAGAGTTTTAAATACTACATATATATTTGCAAATCATTTAATATATATTTTTTTATTTTTAATGGGCTGCGGATTGGAGTTTTACCATTGCAGACCTAGTACATTCCCGGAAGCTGGTACCTCTTTTTAGTGAGGTACTCTATAGGTGGATACCAATCACCTCAGATAATTTTGAAGCCCAGTTTCCTCCCTAGTGGGAGGCACCTGAGATCTGGCGATGCGAACATGTACTGGGATTTAATTTTGCCAAGAGCAACCAAGCCAAACAGACACTCTAGGGATCTTTTACATGCCGCCTAATCATACGAGATGGCCACTGTCTATATTCTGCATCATGAAAATCCACCGACTTGGGTGCAGAAGACCAGCGACAAACCAACCACGCCATCCAGCCGGCTGTCCTTTAATATATATCCATAGTAATTTTTATTTGTGCTTTAGTTTAACAGCAATAATATTTATACACTATACAGTAGAAAATGATACAGGAAGACTATTAAGACAACTGTTCTTAAATTTTCAATCACCATGCCCCCCCCTCCTTTATGTATCAGCTCAACATCGTGGACCCCTACGATTTTGAAAACTCCTCCCTGACTTTTAGCACATGGCTGGGTGATTTGAAGATTCCTATATAATCCTAAGGTTGTCTCTGTGCTACTTATACATAGATTTTTAACACTTCTTTTTGATGTGTAACATCTTTACTCTCGGTTGCTGGATATTTGTTGGAGTGATTTCGTGAAAAGGGACGAAATGCGTAACAGGAAGTCGGGGAAGCGCGCGCCGTTTGATTTGACCAATTCAGCGCCTTGGGTGTGTCTCTTCGCTAGCCTCGTCTCAGGTCCAACTCTACTAGCAATTAAGACGCCCGCCTACCGCACACACCAGCAAGTCTTATTAGACTTCATCCAGAATAAACTTGTGATTATTACGCTCAAATGTGTAGGTCTCAGGGCTCGTTCTGTTTGAAATCTCAGGATATATTTGTATATGTGTAAACTATATATTTAAAAAAAATAATTATATTTCCTGGTAAGCGTCTGACAAAGCTCATCATTCTTAAAAAAATAGGAGTAAGTAATATGGAATTATTTGAATAAATATTTAAGTGCTTATCATTTCATACTTTGAGGTTAATTCCTGTCCGCTGTCAATAAAATATTTTTAATTGTGATTAAAAAAGATTTCTCGATTAAAAAAAACTAATTAAGTAAACGGGTATTTTTGATATTCTCTAATATTTCTAATTTTTCAGCATGCGCTTCAGGCAATGGCAACTTTCCTTCCTTCCCTGCGGAAAGGGCACAACAACAACAACAAGCATGCGCTTGACGGTGTTTCTTCGCTACCCTCGTCTGAGGGTCCAACTGTAGTAGCAATTAAGACGTCCGCCTACCGCACATATCAGCAAGTCTTGTCATTTTGGTGGTCGCATACATTTCTCCGAATCAGTTAAAAAATTAAAGATTTTCTGTATTTTGTACTTTTACCGTATACCGAAGGTGGTTCTGCTCTTTTTTTTTAAAAAAAAAACTATCACTCGCTTCCCATGATTTTGAGTGGTGATTTTAACGTTAACTTCAGTTTGCCAGAAGCTGAGCCGCTGATAGCTTTTCTGAAAGATGAACTCAAGCACGAAATGAACACTAATCGAAATGTTTCGACAACTAACAGTGACACTGTTATTGACGCCGTTTTTCAACGATCTTTAAATTCTTTGAAATCACAAGTATATGTGTCATACTTTAGTTTACATAAATCTATTGTCTCCGCTCTTCCCAAATTGAACAATAATAAATATTTTTGATAAAAAACTGCATTACTCATTGTGTTAATGAAATAAAATTTTCATTAAAGATATAATTATTCGATAGAAAATTATTTCCAGTCATAACCGATTCATTTCTTTCAGGATTAAAGTCACTATTGCGTATTTACCATGATAAAAAGTCAGATGTTGCACATCATATGCGACTACTGTAAGACTCGTTTCTTTTTTTTTCTTTAAGAAAACAGTAAAAATCTAATTAAAAATTATCACGTTGTAGTTATGACCATATAGTTGCATACAATAAAAAACTGTGAATTAATGTTCTTCATGGAAATACATGTTCTAGTAGAGTTTTTCATTGGAGATAATTTAGGGATTTAATCTATAAGATGGCACAACTTTCAATTTTTTCACGAAGCGTTTCAAAGTATGCGAAAGAGCATTAAATAACAACCTTTTACGAACCTCTAGAAAAACGTCCTCGTGGATCCACTGACCACAATTTAAGCACCACTGTATTAAAATATTTGCTTCCTGAGTAAGGTTGATAGTTCATTGACATCACACACTGAAGCAATACGAGGGATATTGGCATTGGACCTCCTAATTTTGTACCATGGTCAAGTTACGAGGACGATACTTGAGCTGGCATCTTCCTCTCCTAGCTTCCACACCACGCAAACATGTGAGCTTTGAGTCTCGACAGATTCAATGTACGTCAGCTTCTCCTCTACGCGGCAGTCTTCGGAGGCATCAGGACCCGACCCTGGAACTCGACAACGCCTGCCACGAGTTTGTAATCGAGGATGGCATTTACCTTTTAAAATCGGCGAAGCAGAAATGTTTTATATTCAAAATGTTTTTTATTACTTTGACGTGATGTATTACGTGCATTACCGGCTGGGTGCTGTAGTTGGTTTGTAGCTGGTCTTGTATGCCTTAGGTTGTGGGTTCTACCCAAGTCGGTGGATTTTCATGATGCAGAAAATCGACAGCATCCATACCATATAATAATGCGGCGTGTTTAAGATCTATAGAGTGCCTTTTGGCTTAGATGCTCTCGGCAAAATTAAATTCCTAGAACCATTTCGCATCGTCAGAGCTCAAGTGCCTCCCTCTGGGGAGGAGATTGGTAATC
Organism: Trichonephila clavata; assembly: GCA_019973975.1. Lineage (NCBI taxonomy): Eukaryota > Metazoa > Arthropoda > Arachnida > Araneae > Nephilidae > Trichonephila > Trichonephila clavata. The sequence goes on from BMAO01022851.1 coordinate 37,035, forward strand.
TCCATTTGGTGCCGCACTTGAAGGTGATACTAACTTCCGGGGAATGTTCTAGGTCTGCGATAGTAAATACCAATCCGTGACCTCATTGGAAAAAAATTGCGTGTATTTAATATTTTTTGTTTACAAATGAAGCATTTTATTTAGTTATAAATTACCAAATTCAAAAGAAGCAAATGGTTAATAAATACAATAAACTTTTTTCATAATAATGGTAGCCATAACAACTTTCTACCGAAAGTCATCAAAGATATTTTATAAGTTCTCATATAGGGATTACCAATTCCAAGTTTCGTTGTCATAGTTGTTCAAACTGTGTTGTAAAAACACAAATTTCACTTCTTGAAAATATTCTTAACTTTTCATTTTAATGTGTTCAGTTACTGTACAAAGGTTCTTTCAGTTGGAATTTCAATTTTGTGCATAGAAATAGAAGATTCCAAACAAAATTGAATAATTATAAAATAACAATAATAGCTAAATTCCTTTTTATATTTTCAAGCTTATTATTGATTTAACTACGCATTACACAAATATGTCCAAAATCTTTGAGTGTATTCGTTCATTTTTTTTCGATAATTAGTTAATTATCACGGGATTGAAAGTTATGCATATTTGGGCTTCTATGTTCGAAATTGTTTTCAACAGAAAATAAAGTTTTTTCTTTTGTATATTTATTTTGTATTTTAACTTGATTTGCAGGAGCTATTATCTATTTAGATTATATACTTGGTTAAAGTGTACTTCAAACATATTGCAGTTTACCACGAGGTTAAAAGTTTCCGCGTTGAATACTGATATTTATTTTTTCCATCCTTAACTCGTGTTCATCGTTAAGGGACTCAATTCATGACGGTCACGTGATGAAGACAAACACGTATTCCCCATTGAATTCAAAACAGGCATCAAACTAATTGTACTTGTTGTTCTATTTGTAAAATTTAGATAAAATTTCAAATTTCATAATTGGGTAAAAATGTCCAAATGTTATAAAAACAATTTCATCAAAAAGATTTTAAAATTTAAGAAAAAATTATTTTATGCGTGTATTTTTAAATAAAATTCATTTTGTATACCTATGCGCGTTATTATTTACAAATATGTACAATTTAAGAGAAAGTTTCAGAAAAGAGTAAAAGTTGGCAACAATGAAACGCATGAACTGATTGTCTGGAAACACATGATTGATTTCATCGTATGACTATGACGTCACAGGAGTTTTTGAATTGATTGGCTAGAAATACGTGGTTGTCATTATCACGTGACTACGACGTCACATGAATTTAGCACACTGCACGTTGATGTAGCTTGTTACAATATTTAATAACACATACTCATCCATTACTTATATATAGCTTTGCTTATACTTCATATATTAGTACTATATATATTACAATTTGATTTCTTAACTAAAAACAGAGTAACTATTTTGTCTTCATAAAATTCTATCCAAATATTTTGTGTGTTTTTGACATATAAACGTCAATGTACTCTTAATTTTTTTACATTACTCATTTCATCACGCAAGTAAAAGAAATGATAGAACAAAATTAAAAGTGAATTAATTTTAATTGAAATTTATTATTTGAAAGTTATATCGTTGAACTAAATATTTTCCCCCAAAATACGACAAAATTTTTACAAATTTATATTCGATTTTAAATCTCTGCTTATGTTTCTTTTCTATTAATAATATTTTTATTACATATACATTAAATAAATTACTGAAAGATTTTAGCTATACCTTAAAATAGTGCAAGCATTTTTATAATTATTAGATTAAACAGTAAAAACGCGTTACTATAAGTATTAAATTAAATTTTGCAAATATTATTACAGAATTTCTTAAATTATTATTTGTTATGTACATTTAGGAACAGAAATTGGGCCGTGGGTAGTCTAGTGGTTAGAGGATCGGACTCCTGACCGAAGGCCTGGGTTCGATGCCCGATGCCACCAAATATACTCCGAGTAAACGGAGTACGTGCTCGTTAAATCAGTGGGTCCGAAAGTCTTGTGGGCGGTGGCAGCAGAAACCACGGGTGCAGGGGGCTGGAGAATATTTCCCTCTCATACCTTAATTGTGGAGATAGGTGGTGTCTGCATCTATCGTGTATGAACCCGTCCAAATCGTACTGTCACCTGCATGGTGCTAAAAGCTAACTACTGGCGAAAACCTAGCCCCTTGCCACGATGAATTTTGTGGGCCTCGTTCTGACACCGTCAGACAGGTGGCATTAGAAACAAGAACAACAGAAATAGAAAATGTGAAGTTTACAGGTGCTGTTACTTGCGGATTCATTTAAACTCTCTTTAACCAGTACATTTGATATAGTTATATTATGGCTCCTTTGGGATTCGATAGCTACTTGAAATGGGAAAGACAACATGCATTTCTCTCTCTTTTTAAATGTTTCTATCATACTAACACACAATTTTCTTTCAAATACAGTAATACCTCGACTTACGAGAATCTCGAGTTACGCGATTTTCAAACCTTGTGGATTCGTCTTTTGTTTGAGAGAAAATAATTGGTTATGCTATTGAAGAAGTTGTTGATCATGGCAGGCAAGTAAATTTAGAAGTGCATAGTATTTCCGTTCAAGAACTGTTGGATTCCCACAATCAGGATGTGGCAATTAAAGAGCTCATAGAAATGCATGAGCAAGAGCAAGACATTGAAGGACTTGAATCTTCAGACCCAGTTCAATCAAAAGTTCGAATGACGGTAGGGAATTTAACAGAAGGTCTCCGTTTAATTGAAAAAGGGTTACAAATTTTAGAAAATATGCAAACGATCAGATTTTTTTTTTCAATGGAACAAGAAATGAAAAATATATGTATATTAGCATGCTAAGAGGAAATTTTGTGGAAGAGAAAATAAATTTTTGAGCCGACATACTACTGTGTTAGTTTGAATGAAACCTTCTAATTAAAATAACTTCAGTTTTTAATTTTCTATTTGTGTTATCTAAGATTTTATCAAACATTTTTTTCTATATTATTATTTTGTTTCGCCTCCTGTCCCTAATAAAAATAATTTACATGTATTTACACGCGAAATCATACCCCGATTTACACGAATTCGACTTGTGCGGTTATTCATCAGTCCCACTTATCACGTAAGATTGGGTTATTACTATATATATTTAGGTGAAGCTATTTTTTTCTTTTTGTCGTCAAATCTCCATCCCCTCTATATTTTTAAAGGGAAAAAATAACAACAGAAGAGCGATTCTGTTCTTTAATTACATTTTTGAGCATTGTTGCCATAAAATACAAGTTATGTTAATTAGAAACTTCCTCTATTTCATTTATTAATGCAAAATGAAGAAAATTTTTTAACAGACGTGAGAGACATTATAAATTGAATGCAAACGGTATAATGAGAACCTATGCTTAGAATTACAAATCATTTAACTTTCGAGATTACAACATGTAATCTTAGAACTACATTATATTTATTTTTGTATTACCGTGTTTAATCGTAATATTACAATATATATTCCACTTAAATGATTACACATTCAATCATTGTATTACATTATATATCACTTTCATGATTAGGACATTTAACCTTAATATTACAATATACAGTCGAATATCGCTAATTCAAACCTTCGATAATATGAGCCTCTCGCTAATTTGAAGTACATGCTAGTAAAACTCTTGATATTTCGAAATAAAACAACAAGCATTGATACACTCAATATTTCGAAGTAAAATCTGTGGCTGGCAATACAACACGGGATAATTCGAAGTGATCTAATAAAACTCTCGACAATTCAAACACTTATCATGTAGAGTCCTGTAGAAAACAGGTTGAAGCTTACATGTTTTGTGTGATATTATCTCTGCTTGTCTTCCCTGTAACGTAACCCCTTTGATGACCATCCCAGTAAACTCCGATAACTCTGACAGAAGCTAAAGTATCACTAAACGAACTACGCAACTTTTTTCTTCAAATTCATTATGATGCGGACGTTTTTCAAGCTTCATTTATTCTAGAAAAATCTATTGACAAAGTTAGATTGAATGCCATAAAACAAAAAAAGATAACAGAATTTTTCGTCAAAAAAAAAAACTAATTATGTGCAGTATGTATTCCTTTAATAGTTGTTTTTAATACATAAATGTATACTTTTAATACAGGACTCTTATCTTCTGTATAGTATTTATACTGTAAAAGGCGAAATTTTTAAAAATATTTTAAAATAATTTTATTTATATGTACATTTGTGTGTGTGTTGTTTTATTACATAGTTTCAAATTTAAATGCGTTAGAAAAAAAATTTCTCTTCGTGTATTTTGGGAATTTTTCCTACACTCTTAATGATTAGAACTATTGGTAACAGTCGACTCTCGATAATTCAAACCTTCGATTATACGAACCTCTCGATAATTCGAAGTAAATGCTCAGTCCCTAGAAAAACTCTTGGTATTTCGAACTAAAACAACACATTTTTTACACTTAATAATTCGAAGTAAAATCTGTGGCTGGCCAGACAATAACATGCAATAATTCAAAGTTATCTTATAAACGATTCGAACGCTCATTATCATGAACAGTCCTGTAGCAAACAGGTTGGAGCTTACAAGTTTTGTGTTGTATTGTCTCCGATTACCTTCCTTGTAACGTAGCCCTTTAAATGACCACCTGTCTACTACCCCTTCTTAGTGTTTTCCGGTTCACTAGGCGAAAATACACTTTTATTGCTTTCCTTCTTCAAGTGGACAATAGACCAATCGCACCTGTTGTCAGCCGTCCATATCTTTCGTTTAACACGTGGCCTTGCGACACATGTGTTCAGAAAGGATGGTCCACTAGTGTGAAGAAGAAATACGTACGATTGTGTTTGAATGTATTCTTTTAATATAGGATTTTTATCTTCTATATAATATTTATATTATATAATATGTATTTTTTATAAAAGTACTTAATAATAATTCTATACATATGTACAATTGTTTTATTATATAGTTTCAAATTTAAATGTGTTAGCAAAAAAATTCTCTTCGTGCAATTTGGGAGTTTTTTTTTCCTACCCTCTTGATAATTCGAACTCTTGATAATTCGAAGTTTTTCACTGGTCCTTCGAATTATCGAGAGTCGACCTTATTTCCCATTGTATATTATATAATATTTTGTACCGATATAGAATGAGACTTAAGTAAGAGAGAATCGTCCATTCAATGGCTGAACTTCTCTGAAGTTGTTAATTAGTTTACATCCATATAGAAAAATTCAGACTCTTTTTCAGAATACAGTGGTTCCTCGACTTACGCGAACCCAGAGATACGTGGTTTTTAAATCTTGTCTATTCGGGTGTTTTTCCCTTTCCCAACGCTGAAACTCGGGCGGAATCCGTGCTATTTCTTGAAGAAACTGGTAATGCGATGAAAAAAGTTGTTGATCTTTCTAGTCAAATAAATTCAGAAGCCATTGATAGTGATGAGTTCAATAACTTGTCGTGCTCCCGTCCTATCTTGGACTGGGTTCACATTGGCGTCAGTCAGGTTTTGGACCCTCTAGAATCTCCTCCCTCCCTCAATGCGGGAGTTGCGAAGGTGTTCTTTACGCCACTGCTTCCAAAGGTGGTGGGAATGGCGTGTTTCAGAGTCATCACCGGACATAAATAAAATGTACTCTAATAAACTTGATTTTGATGGATATATGGGTTTTTTTTGCTATATATCCTGTTGTTGTTGTTTCTAGTGCCACCTGTCTGACGGTATCAGATCGAGGCCCACGAAATTCATTGTGGCGGAAGGCTAGGTGTACCCATGTCGTTAGCTTTTTCTTAGCTTTGAGTATCATGCAGGTGACAGTACGATTTGGCTCGGTTCATACACGATAGGTGGCAACACCTCCTCCACAATTTAGGCATTGAACTGGAGGGGAGGCAAATATTCTACAACCTCCTGCCCCCATGGTTTCTGCTGCGACCACCCACAAGACTTTAGGACCAACTGATTTAACGAGCACGTACTTCGTGTGTACTCGGAGGGTATTTGATGGTATTAGGCATCGATCCCACCTGGAGTCCGATGCTCTAACCACTAGGCTACCCACGGCCCTCTATATATTCTTTAAAACAAAATTTTTTTAACACTAAAAGGTATTTCAGTCCCCTCAACTTAGCGTTAAACGATTTTCACTGTATATGTAATTTAATAAGAAAGTAATTTTACACAAACAAAATCCTTACATAAATTGCATTTGATTAAATAAAAAGTCTGAATTTGTATTTAGATCTCAAGTTATTTCTCTAAAATATTCACTTTTAAAAACAGAATTTATAAAATAATTTATTTGTAAAATTCATCATAATCAATGAAGTGTAGCTATATTCCCTAATCTAATCTGAACAACTTTAATCAAACAAAAAGTATTGTTCCTAAATTACAAACTCTATCTTATGATATCTTTTTTTCTAGAAATTTAGATAAATACAATATATTTTTGATTTCAAGGTACAATATACATTACTAAGGGAAAATTACAAGATAGTATTGATTAATAAATGCGTTGTTATGGAAACGATTTCGATCGATTTGGATGTTACCATATTGTGTGATATCGATAAATAAGTAGAATGTTTTGAACGATTATATCATTTTCTCTAATATTCTAAAATAATCATTTTGATAGATTTTCTTCATATATTTATTATTTATCGAACATAATTTTTCTTTGTCTTTCTTTGTAACTTTTTCTTTATTATGTTAATCAAAGCAATAATATTTAAAAAAATTTTCATCAAAATAAAATTTGAAACAAGTTGTGAACGACATTCCCCTGAAGTCGCTCCCTCACCGTCTTGCCTTCCTAAGGGTGTGGGAGGAAATAAATCATGACCAGAAACTTCCATAGTATTTATTATTTTGTTATTATTCAAGCACACTAATCAACCACAAGTTAATCCACAAGAGGATGCCCTGGGAGTGATATAAAGAAAGCAATAAACCCTAAGTAAACAAGCGCAAGTAATCAGATTAATTTAACCTAATCTATCTTAGACTATAAATTCCCACACCACTAATTTAGTATAGTGGCAAACTCCGTTTTTAACTCAAGTTGTGAAAATCAATTAAATCTCCCCTTCGTAACGCCGCAACAGTTTCTCCGCTTCTTCTATCTTACAATTACAAAACCCTGACTTTATATGGACAAACTAATCAATATATCAGGGTTTCTTCTTGAGAGAGATGGCTGTGAATTAACGCGAATGCAAGCTCAAAGATTCCCCAAGAAGATTAGTGCAAATATTTTTAGATTTATTTCGATATAATTACCTTTCATGTTTACTAGTTTGAAGTGTTTATTAAAATGCATCAATTTTTAAGTATTTCAAAAAATGAAAGGACTCCAAAAGAGCTTATTTAAAATGCAATGTGATTCATAAAGAAGTTTATTCTTTTCAGATGCTGTAAAACAGTATCAGTATGATGGATCTATACGCGTCCTTCAACTAACCTTCCTGGAAAATCTTTGGGCTATCAATCACAACCAACCCTTTTGGAAGAAGAAAACGTGATATGCAGATTAGGTCAATTATATATAGTATAGGTTTTCTAGCTAGTGAGACGGATAGATGGATAGACGGAGTTGCATAAAGATTGAAATATAGAGAAGCTGACGACAAGGAAAAATAGCTACCGATCAGGTATTAGTATATATTGATAGCGCGTTTCGGGCATTAAATAGTTGAAGATATTTAAGTGACGATTGGTCTCCATAGCTAAATTGTAACTCAAATATTAGAGTTGTGGATTGATCCCATAAAGAAGGATCAATTTATATATATATATATAGTTGAAGTCTTCTCATTATTCGCGTCTCTTGTAGTTAAATCCTCTATTGCTCTTAACTGGAACATCTCTTTTTTGTTTGAATACTAGAATTGTGTCTGTTGATAATTAGATTGCTGAATAAACAGGTGAAAAGAATTATGGCGAGTCATCCTTCACTTCCTCCCACACCTCTAGCCGGGGCCGAGAATAGGTCTCATACGCAGGGACGTCTAAAGGCATGGCCAACTAGGCCCGGGCCCAAGGCCTCCACCATAGTGAGGGCCTCGTCACGTTCTCGACTCAACCTTGATAAGATTGTGATTCGAATAATTCCACCGGTCAAATGTTTTTTTCCCCTGTTGCATTATTTGAAAAACTGGAAATTTCGGCCGGTATGTCAACTGGGTATATGTGATGACCGTCGTCCATGTATAGATCGAGCCGGTTTGCGTGATAGTACGTCATGTACATTTATTTGTTTTCAGGTTATTGTTTGTGCATGTATTTGAAAAAGCATACAATGTAGTGTCTGCTTTTAAGGGTCATATGGGGGCCAACATTTATGTAGGGGCCCAGGGCCAAGTTTTGTGTAGGATCCCAGGACCAACTTTTATGTAGGAGTCAGGGTCTACATTTGTGTAGAGGCCCAGGGCCTGCATTTGCGTGAGGGCCCAGGGTCTCAAGGAGTCTTAAAACGTCTCTGCTTGTACGTTACAACAGTGAAGGACAGGGACCACCTCAACGAACCTAAAGTTGTGTTTAGGCCCTGCTGGAAGTGACGTAAGCAGTAGAAGGCGTGTCACGTGGCCATTCAGTCGGAAATGGCGGTATATGCAATCGAAAAGGCTTTTTGTATTATTGAATGGAACCCGCAACCCCTGTACGATTCGGAGAAGAATCTCCAGATAGAAAATCTAACAATGATATGAAAAATTTAAAACTGCGGGCAGGGCCGCTTTTCCGCTTGGGCACGCTAGGCATGTGCCTAGGGAGCGAAAGGTTTGGGGGTGCAAAAAATTGAAGGAAAAAAGGGGGGAAATTAAAAATTACAACGAAAGTACCACAGCCTAGCAAGTCACGAGAGACGCATTTCTATCCTTAGAAGAATAAAGACTGAAAAGAGATCTACTATGGAAAAAGAGAAACTTAACAGTTTGATGCTGCTATGCATTTAAAATGATGTTACGATGGAAATTGATGACAATGACGTCATTACTGCTTTTGCAATGCTTAAAGCACAAAGAAAATCTTACAGAGATAAGCGATGGTAAAGATGATAATTAACACATTGAAAACAGTTTATACAAAAATATGTACTCTATACTGTAATCCAAACGATTCCATCAATTTACTGTGCTAATTTTCAAAAGGATGTGTAGGTAATCCATGATGCCGTAAAGTAAGAAATGAACAAGAGTGGTCAAACCTTGCCAGTATTCTTTCTAAGGGGTCTCATGGGGTGTCAACTTTTTCTGGGGGGAGGGCTGAAAATATAAGTAATATTCAAATACATATAACTCTTTTAAATTTAAATTAAATAATTCGAATCTTTTACTCATTATTTATAAAGGAATGAAGCGTCAGATAAAAGTGTAAAATGTTTAAAATATAATCATAATTTTAAAAATGACAAGCATATGAAAATAAGAAATTTTTTATAAGAAATATTAATTAAGTTTTTCTGCGCGCACGCTATTTTCTAAAATAGTAGCCTTTGATGCATAAAACTTTACAGAATTATAAAATGTATCATACACTTTAAGCCCTAGAAAATTAAGAATAATATGTCTTTTCTATTTCAAAATATTTGAAATTTTTTAAAATTTTTTTTAAAAAATTTGAAAATATAATTTTTTTTTATTTTTTAAAAAATATAATTTTTATTCTATTTATTTAAATTTACTACGGTGTAATAAGGATACATATAACTTTACAAATCAACTTGCTGCTAGTAATTAAAGCTACTACTTTTGAAAATAGCATGCGCGCAGTGAAAATTAATATTTCTTATAAAAAATTCCTTATTTTCATATGCTTATAATTTTTAAAATTATGATTATATTTTAAACATTTTAAACTTTTCTGACGCCTCATTCTTTTATAAATAATGTGTAAAAGATTCGAATTATTTAATTTAAATTTAAAAGAGTTATATGTATTTGAATATTGTTTATATTTTCAGCCCTCCCTAGAAAAAGTTAACACCCCTGAGGCCCCTAACGGCTGCCAGTTGCCAGTCCAGGATACGGCGGGTCCATAGGTGGTGGATAATGAGAGGATTCTCCAAAAAAATATAAATGAAGGGAAAATACTAAGAGAGTTTAAGGGAAAATCCCTTCCTACTAAGGAAGTACTCTGGAAATACTGATGGGGGGAGGCGTAATAATTTCTAGAGCCTAGGGCGCTGGGGAGGTTAAAAGCGGCCCTAACTACGGCCTGTTTGTGCAAAAGCAGAAGTCCTGGAAGGAGTTGAAACAGCATACAACAGCCTCTATGAATGGACTTGATACCTTAACACGCGTTTTGGTAGAAATGGAGTAATGGCTCGATGTATATCATGTGATAAGAGTTCACTCATAGAACATTTGTGAGTGTCTCTAACTAAACTTTACGTAATCCCATGCAATTCTGTTACAAGTAACGTATAATATATTAAGATGTTCTTTGTTTATAGTGCTTTGAAACTATACTTCTTCACGAGTCACCTTGTAGTTGTCTAAACATTGAAAGAAACAGGAATTCTCAAGGACCATAATACAATATATAATACTTATATTTCACTAATATGTAATACAGTTCACTTTTACATTATTATATTTAATCTTAACGCATTTAATATTTGAAATTACAATGTTTTGTCCTATTAATACAGTACATTTCCTTCTCTCTGACATTACATTCTATTTTAACCTAAATTCAGAATAAGTCTTCGACAAGAGTCAAATTTTTTAATCGTCCTTTCTATGGTTGAGCTTCTCTGTAGATGTTAACCAGATCACATCCTGAGGAAACATCAGTTGCAGAATATAACTTTAAAAATTCATTCATCTGCAAATAAAAACAAGGCATAATTAATTAGTCACTCATAAGTAGATTTTATTATACATGATCCTTTATAAACACTTATTAAGAAATGAAAAAATCAAAAAATACCGCAAAGTACGCGAGTATATATTTTGATGTTAAACCTATTAAAAATTTCGAAAAGTTTTCTTTTTTCCGGAATAACGCTGTGGAAATACACTAACGATTTGAGTTTATGTATGTAAGTTTATACATACATCTTGTTCAAATTTTCAATCGTTAATAAAATACTTTTTATTCACCCACTCAAGTTAAAGTACAATTTTTTAAACTTATAGTGGTTGACAGTTGATGTTAATTCAGTTTTTTCAAGTATTAATTCATTAATTAAGTTTAATTAATGAATAAATTGTAACAAACAAAAAGAATAGTCCAACAATATATATAGAATGGAAAATCGGTCGTTGTGTCCCTGTAGAGCAAAATTTCAACATTGTTATGAACGTCTTGATGCATTTTTGCCCTGATGCAATTGGAGCAAATCTCTTGATGTAAAATGTATCCAGCGATGGTACGAAATGCTTAAGGAAATAGACAGAGTTAATGATCTTCCTTGAACTGGCAGACTTAGCGTGAGGGAAGCAACTGCTTAACACGTTGGTCAATCATTTCAACATTAATAAAGCAACTAGTGATCTAGAATGCCACTTATACATTCTCCGAGCTACCACGGCGCACATGTTGAAATGGTAAATTGTCTAAAAGAAATTCATAACAGTTCTTACAATACACCCAAACAAACACAAACTTTCCTCCTCGTATTTCTGCATATAGCAACATAATCGTCGAGATCCAAAAGCAACTTAAAGGTCTAAATGATAAAAACATCTCAATAGATTTTGCATTTGTTCGTGGACACTCGGGCGTTCTTGGAAATGAGGGGGACGATTGGTTTGCAAAGGCTACAACTAAGAGCAAAATTGACATTGCCATTAATATTTTTAAATCACTTTACAAGACGATTATGAAAGAAAGAATGGTGAAGCCTGGTCAAGAATATCCCAAGAAGAAAGAAGTCAAGAATATCCCATTTCAAATAAAGAGAGCTTAACGAAGAAATTTTTCCAACCATTAATAAGAGACCGTCCTGCCATCATTTTTATACTAATTACAAAATTAACTGGTCATGGCAGCTTTGAAAGCTACTTGAACAAATTTAATTTAGTTCCGTCATCTTCCTGTGATTGTGATATTGGTGGTGAGGAAAGTGTAGAACATGTGCTCCTTCTGTGTTCCAAGTTTGAAAGAGAACGAAACATCCTAAGACTGTCTTTCAAGGGACTTAATATAAATTGACCTTCGAATCTTCAGTAACTTCTTTCCACCAGAAGTGCTTTTAAAAAGTTCAGTGAATTTGTTGTAAATGTTTGTAATCCTTTATAACCTAAAAGACTTTTCCCCTTCATTCCTTTGTAATGTGTGATTAATACTTACTTCTGTGAGCCCCGTGTGATACTTTGTGGTGCACGGGAATTTTATGGTGATGTATCTGGTCTAGTTTCACTAGACCAGATACATGAGTCCATAAAACTTCACAAAGTCTAAGAACAACAGGGGGGAAGCAACAGCCTCCTCACAGGAAAACCCCACACATTGCAGAATGTGCTGAGGAGAAAAAGGACTGATCTCACATTTGGTGCAAATTGGGAAGCTTCTTTTCCCACCTTCAAAATTCATGCACCTCAAGAGACCAGTCGAAAATCGCGAGAATGCCGTCTGATACAATCTGGAACCCTTGAATGATATGGCGGATCCAGGATGTCTTTGAAATACCATGGGTGTACAGGGGAATTTTATCATTGTTTTCAATAAAAAAACATATTTAATTGTAATAGTTTGAGCACAATTAATATTTATTATAAGGATAAAAAAAGACTTTTGGTTCATTCTATACTTTTATAAAATGTGTGTTAAATCATGCTATTCTGTGTTATTTATTAGTTAAAAAAGCAGGATATACGCACTTGTTGTTCTCCTATATTATTAATTCTTTCTTGGACAAACCATTGGACAGGTTCCCCACAGTCTGGAGTAGTCAAAGAGCCCCTGCAGTGGCGAAACCTCGCATGATTCCACGTCAAAAGTGACTGGAGATCGAGAGAACATGGAAGATTACACTTTTTACCTTTGTCGGGTATTTGATGTAAAGCTTGAATCACACAATCGAATGCAGTATTATTTTTGGGTGATTTCTGGAATAGATTTAGGGTTTAGAATAGACTTTATTATGCATTTCATAAGAATTCCTTACATCCATCTAATACTGTATATTCCTGCATATTATGTGCATTTATACCAGCGTTTCTCAAACTGTAGGGCGCGCTCCCTTAGAAGGGCGTAATAACTCTACGAGACGAGCGCGAGCATATCGAAAATTCGATAACAAAAGATTATTTAAGAAAATTATTAATTTACTGAAAGTAAACAAAGAACATTCTGACAATAAAAATAAAATACATATCTATTCTGATATAATACACTTATAAATGTATGAGTACTGCATGGTGTATTTTATAATTAATTTACGAAACTAAGTTAAGAACAATTTTAATAATTACCAGACCCTATGGGCTTGTCATATATAAAATTATACACAAAATTTAACACTTATCTTAATAATTTGTACTGCTTATTATTAATCCCTTAACGGCTGATTAAAAGTTACGCAATGCACTTCCCAATATTACCGTTTTCCACGTAGACGTGCGTATGTGATGTATTGGGGGAGGGAGGGGTATAAATAAGCAAATCCTCTTAAATAAGTAAATCCTTTGCAAACACACTGTCAAGGTCTTTCTATTGCATTCCAAAGCCTTCGCAATAATTTTATGAATAACAGTGCGAAGAAAAATATCGTACTTCGGAAAGACGTATATATACGTCCGGGGCAATTAATGCTTTGGCTGAGTAAAACTATATAAGCCGGTGGCATTTAAGAGATTAAAGTCGCATTGTAGCTTTAACGTCAAAATAGTACTGTTGAATTCAATAAGTTGTTAGTGTAAGGAGAAGGGCGCGATGAAAATTATGATTGAATATAGGGTCGCAAACATTGAAGGTTTGAGAAGCACTGACCTATACTTTTAAGCTGCAATTTTTAATTTTTATGTATGTTATATGTCCCTTATAATGCACCCCTTTTTACAAGAAGAAAACCTGAAATGTGCGTGTGTAATGCTCTTATCTTTTGAAGTATTGATATAGTATTTCAGACGATAATAAAAACATGGAGTGAAAATTAACCTGACATAATTAGTTATTTAAAAAATGTAAAGCAGTCAGATCCGATTTGCCGAAAGCCTATCTAGCAAATTTCGCGATTTAACGAATTTTTGTTTTTCCCTATTTAAAATAAAGGCAAAAATCCCTATTAAGGGAATAATAAACCCCAAATTAACGAATTATTTCAACAGCCGAAAATTCTTTTTATTAGTTTGGATTAGAAAAATTTGGATGTCTTTTCAAAGGATATATCCCCTTTATCCGGAATAGAAAAAGACTTTTCTTGCAAACATCAAATTTGGACATGAAATGATGCAACCCGCGTAGATAAGCTATGAGTGTAACCTATTGCGGAAGTTTTGAATTTGCTTTATCTCATTTTTCTCCGCAACACAGGCGATGTTTTCAGAGATTTTACCATTTCCTCTCTTTCCTGAGAGAAGGAAGGCTTATACAGGGATGTGTTAAAGCATGGGACAAGTGGATCCGGGCCCAGGGCTTCGGCATCAGGGAGGGTCTCATCTCATTGCTCATCAGGACTAAGCATTAATAAGATCTAAATTAGAATAATTTTAATGGTCAAATGTGTGTACTATTTTCGGTTGTATTATCCGAAAAACTGGGAATTCTGGACTATATGTAAACTGGCAACAGTAGCAAGACTGCATTATTACACTGCTGGCCACCGTAAATGCAACACCAAAAAAGACAAGATATAGCAACAACACAATTTATTTTGTCGATAACATGTTGACAGTGTATCAAATGATTAAATTTATAGACTTCTGTGAAGTGTGGTTCCTGCCAGAATCAGTAGCCAGAGTAGCCGCCACTGTTAGAGATCACCGCTGCCACACGCATCGGCATTGATTTAAAGAGACTTTAGATGTGTTCTTGGGGTACAGCAGACCAAGCAGCTTCCACACGTTGCCAAAGTCGATCTGGTGTGGCAGCTGGGAGTGTAATCTGGGTCAATAGTTGAGAAACCGTGGACCACATGTTTTCTATCGGCGAAAGATCCGGAGAGCGAGCCGGCCAGGGAAGCAATACAATCTGGTGATTGACGAAGAACCTTTGGACAATGCGTGCCCCGTGTGGTCGCGCATTATTCTGTTGAAATATGTCTGTGGCCAAGCCCTGAAGGTTAGGAAGGACAACTGGCTCCAACACCTCGGAGATGTAGCGCTGGCTGTTTAAAGTATCGGCAATGCGTACTAGAGGAGTGCGAGAGTGATATCCAATACCGTCCCATACCATAATACCCGGTGCAGAACCAGTGTGGTGGTGCATAACGCAGCTGTTCAGCATCCTCTCTCCACGGTGTCTCTAGACTAGAATTAGACCATCGTGGTGTTGCAGACAGATGCGTGACTCGTCAGTAAAGACAACATTCCATTCTGCCGCCCACATCCTTCTTTCATTGCACCATTGGCGGCGGAGACGTCTGTGGTTCTGCGTCAAGTGTAGACCAAGCAATGGACGTCTTGCGGACAGACCACTCTGCTGTAAACGGCGTCGAATGCTACGCGCAGACACTGAATGATGCGTTACAGACTCAATGTTCTGTGCTATGGTTCGTGATGTGACGGAACGATCCGTCACTGCCATGCACACAATTTGCCTGTCCTCACTTGAAGTGGTGCACTGATGTGGATGCGATCGTCCACTTTGGTCCATGGTACCCTCCTGCATCCAACGGTCACATATTCGCATTACAGTTGTTTGGTATTGTCCAACACGACTACCGATTTCCCTGAAAGATAATCCACAATCTCGGTAGGCCACTGTCCTTCCTCTGTCGAACTCAGATACTTGATCAAAAGCTGATCACTGTTTTCTACGAGACATATAACTGATCGTTTTTTTGAAAAAACCACAAGAAAGCCACAATTGCCGAACTTGAAATCGTCGAAATCTCCAAGCCTTAAATAGCGCTTTGAGGTGGCGACACAGGCGTACGTGATGTGTGTCTGCGCTGAAATTCTAATCATTTGCATATCTCACCTCCGCTAATGCATGTTGTAAATTTCATGTTATTTGCGTGCTTCCTTCAGGGTGTTGCATTTACGGTGGCCAGCAGTGTATATGATGGCCTTCGTCGATATATAGTCCAAGGCCTACCACCATACACCATCATTACTCATTCAGTCAAAGAGCGGAAATAGGTGTAGTCAATTTCTGCAATTTTTAGTCAAGCACATTTGTTTGTTTCGGGTAACTGCTTGTACGAGTATTTAACAATGTATGCTATGTACTGTATAATTTTAAGAGTCATACGTGGGGCCTACATTTGTGTAGGGGCCCGGGCCTACTTTTACGTACGTGCCTAGGGCCTCAACAAGTCTTAAGACGTCTCTGGTCTTATAATAGACATGGTTTTGCAGAAAAACGTGTCGGATTGTCGAAAACGACAATCTCCATATGTAGCAATTCTGAAGCAAAAATTGATAATGAAATTCCTATCTCTACATTTTCTCTCTAATGCTTCATATCAGTCTTTCTCAAACTGTGGGGTGTGCCCCCTTAGAGGAGTGTGATATCACTGTAAGGGAGACACGGGCTTATTGAAAAGTCGAAAATAAAAGATTTAAAAAAGTATAAATTTATTGAAAGGAAGTAAAACAAAACTTATTCTGAAATAATAAAAATTAAAAACACCTTACACTGATGTAATATACTCTAATAAATGTATCAGTACCTCACAATGTTTTTGAAAATTTAATTATCAATATTAAATTAAAAACAAGTTTAATATTTACTATTGCATTCATGGGCTTGTTCATGTACAAAATCGTCCAAGTACATTTTTATTGCGTTCAGGGCATTATTATTGTATGAAGGGGGGGGGGGGAGATGAAAATTTTGATTGAAAATTGAGTCGCTCTTATTGGAAGTTTGAGAAGCACTGCTTTATATTGTTTTGAGACCGTAAAAACATACATAATTTAAGTGGGGGAAAACAGCCAATGACTCCAGCTATTTGATTAAGGACAGATTTATAAATGGGTAAGGACGAACAAATAACTACACGAATACAAATTGACATATACACCCAAAGAAATATTATAACATGTTATTTACAGCATTTAAAAGTGCACTCGTTAAAAGCAAGTTTTACAGCGCTCCAAACACGGCTATCTAGAATAGTTCTACCAGCAAGAGCACACTTAAAGTGTCTCTGTCTTTTTTACGGTCTCGACTGACTCTCTTCTGAACTCCATTTATTTTTAAATAGACTCATAGAAATTTATAAAAGGGTCAATCTCAGAGACTTCTCGAGGGTTCCATGACGATATCATTTTTCACTAAAAATCTAGCCAAGGGTGACAAAGTCGCCAATTTGGTAACCCTGGTCACATCTCTAGGATTGCCATAATCTTATTTCTCAAGTTCCTGCTGGGAAGCGAACTTTTCCTGTGAAACCCAATTTTCCACAAGGAGAGTGTTACTGAGGGAAAAACAACATACGCAGCCTGTTTCAAGGGGAAGATATGTTAGATATGTATGAATGGCAAAGGCACTTTAAAGATAATCTCCGAGGGTTAATGGTATAATGAGTTATGTTTTATATGTGACATATCTTATAACCTTAATTTTGATCATCTTGTGCAATGCATTAGCAATGAAATTTTGCTTTGAATATAAAAACAACCATTAGTCTAACTAGAGAAGTGTTCCCCATAGATTTTTCGTAAATGTAGTACTATTGGCAAGATATTGGCATGTAGAGAAAAATTTCTAATAGAACTACTTGTCGGGAATAAGACTTTCTTAAGAAATTGTCTGATTTCTTAGTCCGTTGGTAAAAAATCCTTTTCTGTTTATTTTCTTTCAATGATGAGTAACAACAAGCTAATTTCTGATCCACTTCAGTTGCTTTTCGAGTAACCAATGGCAACCGAAAACGATAACAATTAATAAGACAGAAGTTTTTCAATAGCTGTTATATGTATATTTCATTACAGCACGAGGTTCATTAAAAGACCGATAATTCGACCCGACTTAGTGTGTTACAGTGCATAGGCCGCAACATGGGTCGAGGTCCCAGAACCTCGGCCTCAATGGGGGCCTTGTTTAGTTCTAGACAGCATCAGTAAGGTTATGATCCAAATAATTTTAACAGTCAAATGTTATTCTCGGACAAATACTCCGAAAAACTAGGAATTTCGAACTATATGCCAACTGGCAACAATGCATTATTTGGCAAAATAATGCACTAAGACTGCATTATTTTGTGATGACTGTCGTCCATGTAAAGCAATGCTTCCCAAAATTTTTATCGTCGTGGACCGGTCAACGTTTTATAATTGTGCCGTCCGGTACTATTTGATCCAAGGGCCGGTACCGGTTCACGACCCAGGAGTTAAGGTCACTGTATAGTGGTAGGACTTCAACCATACACCATCATTACTCATTCAATGTAAATGCGGCAACCGGTCTTGTCGGTTTGTGCGATTTTAAGTCATGCTCATTTATTTGTTTCTGAATACCGTTTCTACGAGTATTTGACAACGTATGCTATGTATTGTCCCCTTATGAGGACTACAGGTGGAATCTACTTTTTCATAGGGAACCAGGACCTCAAAAAATCTTAAGACGTCCCTGTACGCGCCACCATAAAGAACAAGCCCACCTGAAACGCGAGCCATAGATACTGCTATTATCCTGCAAGGTCGAACACTATGATGAGAAAACTATATTCGTGATGAGACTTTAAACATGTAAATGACTTTAAATTTTAATGAGATAAATAAAGTGGCATCATCAGTTTGAAAGGTTTTTCAATGAAACATAGAGTAAATGTTGAATTTTTTTATTTATTTAAATATAAAATTTCGAAGAGAATCTGAATAGGTGACAAACATACTTTATACCGGTTCATAACAACGGCAAGTTTATTTTCATCACTTTCGTACACGAAAGCTACCTGTAGAAGAAGAAAAATACAAATTAATTTTAAAATTATGCTAGGAATTAAGAGAACCCATTTTACTGTCAATAAATAAAAAATAAAAATTATTTCTTTTTCAGATTTGAAAAATGTTTAGATAATTCGATGTATTTAAGCAGAAAAAATACCCATTTTATTTCATTTAGCTTTTTAGATAAGTTACTTCACTAGTGCTTGATAAAAATTTTATTCTGCAATGTGCGATCTTCCAGAAACTTATAATTTTCCATACATATTTCGAGTATTTTCTTGAAATAAAACTCTAAACATCTCTGAAAATTCCTGTGGTAATCAAAGCTTTCAGTTTCAATGCATTTGCTATACATTTGTCAGCATGATATGCATTTTAATAAAATTTACACATCTTGTGTAAATTTCAGAGAACAGCTGTAGCTCTGAAGTTAAGAAACAGTTTATAATTAACTTTGAGAAGGCATCTATATTTTTATGCTCAGCACCTTATCTACATTATACTGTTATATTAGTATATCATTGTAATATCAATGCCAATTTTGATAATTTTGTTCCATGAGGGCACTATTTGCTGCTTGGGTTAAAGTATAGTGGTCTGAAATTACCTTGATTCGTGCTCCAAATACCCAGGTACTCGAACTTTTCAAATGCCTCCAGGACACGGAATACTTCTCTCTGAATGGTCAATCACTTAATTTGTGCCAGTTTCTTGCTGAAGAAACGAATTCTGACACGATAGAAAGGCTGTTCATGGGAAAACATTCCTCTTTCAGAATCTTTGTGTCGTGACAAATAAGTTTCTGTTGTGATTTCCGATGCATCTGAATAAATCTTGCCATGCCAGAAGTTTTGAAAGAAAAATATGACGTCTGCTGTGACTCGGATGCAACAAACTATTTTAAATTTAATCGTTAGAGAACATCCACAATATTCTTCAGAAATTTATAATATTTTCCGCATGTTAATCTAAATCAAAGTTTTAACAGAGTAGAAAGAAAGTCAAACAAAAGTAAGAAAGAATGGATGCGCTTATAACTCTCAAACATTTACATATCAAAAGGTTATTCATTTATTGAAACAACAAAACAATTTTGATATCAATAGCATTGCAGATCATACTAAAATCGGTTGTCCCTACTCAATGAGAACACCAACTCAGAGCAAAGCCGTCGGGGATAGAATTTGTCGAAGTTCTTGTTGAAAGAAGACTCATCTTACTACACAGATAAACGTGTCAAAAAGAACAATGTGTCACGAAAACCTTAGACTGAGAAGTTATGGTAAAATAACAGGCCACTTTCTTAAAAAGGAATTAAGAGGTACCATAAAGCAAAAACACAGCTGCGGTGGCACGACACTTATAATGACCACAGACGAATGCTGCATGCAGAGGAGAAAAATTTTGACATTGAAAAATCTTTCAACTGCAGAATGGTCATGTATACACAAGGAATGCTCAAGAAGCCAAAGAGCAGACAAAGTACGTGCAGAGAGTTCATTATCCAGCTTAACTAATATTTTGGCATGCGGCCGTTATGAAGACTTCTTTAAGGTTCATTTTTTGCCAGAAAGAGTGAAATCCATGCAAAAGTTTATCAAAACACTATTATAGAACCAATAGTGAAGACCCTGAACGTAAACATGTTCAACGTAATGATTGAACTTTTCAATAAGACTGTTCTCCTTTTTATAAGGCGAAGGCGACCCAGCAATGGTGAAAAAAGAATAAGACAGACTTCATAGAACACAAAAACTGGCTTTCCAGCAGTACGGATTTAAGTCCATTCGACTGTAAAATGTCGTGAGTATTAGAAGAAAAGGTGTCCCAAAAACGGTATTCCAATTAGAAGAGTCTTAAGCGTTTTAAAGAAAGCAGCGTTGGAAGGTTTCACGGATAGTGCGAGCCTAAATAGATAATTGGTCAAAAAGACTTTAAGCCCTTGTGAAGTTAAAAAGTAATCGTTTTGAATGAAAGATGCAAAACATTAAATTTAAAGTTAAAATAAAACTTCTAGTTTTAAATTTAATTAAAAAGTTTGTATGTGGACTTCTTTATAAATGTATCACATAATTTATGTAGCACAACTAGGAATACACACACACACACACATATATATATATATATATATATCATATATGTTGTTGTTTCTTATCCCAGATGGTGTAGCTCTGAGCTACACCATCTCCATAAAACCAAAAATCTCCGAAAAATCCAGAAATAAAATAGGATTTCCTAAGCCCTCGTCATATGTAAAACTCAAACAATTCAGAATATGACTGGGAGAGGCCTGATAGCATCGCTCTTAGGACACCCTGGAAAGACTTTCGGCCCTGTTGAAAAGTAAGAGGATTGATGAGGCCACTAAAAAGAGCGTTAGAGCCGTCTGCTGATCCCTAGGAATATTAAGTTAGTGACACCAACGAGGTTTTCCCCCAAAATACCAAGGGTGAGCAAAGGGTATTCTCCAAAATGCATTCAATTCTATCCTTTCAACAGAGAAGAATTCAGCAAAAGTTAGACAAGTGTCACCCTGCAAGTGTCAGCAGTGACAGACTTGGCCAAACTATCAGCTATCTCGTTACCATTCCATCCAACATGGGAGGGGATCCATTGAACAATGTCTAACAATTGCAGTAATTGGCTGGAAAACCAAACTTATCTCAGTATCGTTAAGAAAGTTAAACAGAATAATTCTTAATAAGTTCAGACCTAAGAACAGAACAGTAGTTAATATTCCTAATTTTGATGTCAAATGTACCACCAGGTATCACAATGCGCACGCCGCTTCTAGAAATACCACCGTCGCCCCTGCTGCCATCAGTACAGATTTTTAATGCCGAATGAGGGATGCCATGAATTATCTCTAGAGCAACCTATCTAGTAAATTCTGGTATATCAGACCTTAAACCCACCTCAGTCATTAGCTCAGTCTGGAAATATATGCGATCAAAGTCGAACTTAAAATGGGAAAATGGCTTTAAGGAGTGAGGGGTGCAACATTACCAGAAAACAGGCCCATATCAACTGCCAAAGAAAAAAGGCCTATATTTCTTTAATCACCTGTTACTGAGCCAAGAGTGGAGATAGGCAGAAGTTCTAGGCATTGTAGCTCAATTATTTATTGTAATATTTTACCATGCTATAACTTCATCTCATAGAAAGAGGTGAGGCAAATCACTCTCATACAAAAAAGTATTATTAGGGCAGCTATTACGAAGGCCAGTAATTATTCTTGTGGCACTCAGTTGCACTCGTTAAAGTTTATTTAAGTTAGCTTCAGAAGAGCACAAAAATAAACTGGAAAACCATATTCCAAAATTTGCCTGACCAGAGTGATGTAGGTTGTTCTCAAGGTATTAGCGTCTGCGCCCCAGTCACATCAGGAAATATATTTGAGAATGTTAAGTCGTTTTCTGCATTTGGCTACTTGAACCTCTATATGTCTGTTACTCAATATCTCCTGGTCCAGAATGTAACCCAGGTATTAGGCGTTTTTTGTGAAATTTAACTGACTGCCATTCATAAAAACAGTTGGTTGATAGTTAAAGAGATGTCTGTTGGTGGTGATAAAGTGAGTAAGTGACTTACGGGTATTAAGAATCCTTTTTTGCTGTTCAGATAAGGTACAGATATATATATATATATATATATATATATATATATATATTGTAATACGACGATATTCGTTGTAATAGATTCTTTAAACTGATATTGAAGAAACATTCTTGAGGTTAATTAAATCTGTTTATTATACATCTTGAAAACATTTAAGCAAGACAAGGACGACACACACACAACAATACACAAACACTAACTGCTGCAGACTACATGATGACAAGAGACAAGAAGCGAAAAAGGGCGGTGTAACCGTGTGCTCCGATTTCTTATACTGGCGGTGAAGGTCGTACGACTCTTTTGTAACAGGAGTCGTAATTGGATGCAAATGCGCGCGAGCAATTAGATTAAGATTAAGATTAAGATTATGCGCGCGAGCAATTAGATTAAGATGCGAAAGAACTAGGAAATGATTTAACGGGGTGCAGTTTTAAAGAGAGTTAGAAGAAGGCATTACATATATATATATACATATGGGGAGCAAGAAATATGCTATTAGTAATCAAAGCATTTACCTATGAACCGGTTGATTCAAAAATAATGTGGACCAATTTCAGAGTATCATAAAAGTTATTTGCTTGAAATTTTCAATGCGGATCTCTGTAGCATAGTATATCTTATATAAGCGTTTAGACCAAGCCAAAAGAGATTTTAGACCATTTTTGGGGTACTTTTCTAACTTCCTCTTTGATTACTTTTTGAAGTCCTTGAAGTATTCTCACTTTACGTCTATTTAATTGTTTTTTAAGTATTCCCATAAAAAATAATCTCAAGGAACACAATCAAGGGATGGTGTTTGCCATCGCTCAAGAGGAAGAAAAAGAGGTAGGTAAAGATCGGCCTTTTTTCGCCCATCATAGTCATGAAAATTCAAAGTATTTTTATTGGAGCTATATTATTATATTTATGTGAACTTTAGGTATTGATCTTTACTTTTATATAAAATAGTAAGAAAAAAATAGCAAGTCACATAAAAAAGTAATCAAACTTGGCAAATTCGTTGAGTTTGATTATTTTAAGCGCTTTTTCTAACTTTCATTTAAAAAAAAACTGTTGAGCGTTTTAACCACCACTATACTTTTTGGTCTCTCAAATACTACAATAATAAGGCTTTTAAACTGACATTCATTTGTTTTAGTGCATCGAGCGCGGTGATGTGATACGAAACAAAACAGCTTGTCCGCGAATTGGTCAGACTGATACATTTGTTAAGAAAAAGGGCGATATGGACTTGGTTAAGTGACTCTGATCTCTTCCAGGTTTTCCACGATTAACGTGGAAGGAGCTACGATATTTAACTCTTGGGATATATAAGCTTAAACAAAGCCAATGAAGCACTCACGAACACCTTAATAAATCGGTCCTGTACTCTCTTTACGTAAATCGAGAAGATTCCTCAGTTGTTCGACTCCAGTTGAGATCACAACACACAAGTTCAAAAGTATATAACACATGGATAAGAACAGTATAGGTCATAATCCAAACATTAAATGGTATTGTCAGTGCAAAGTTGGTGCTGGAATTGCTGGCTGCTGTGCACACATATTGCATCTGTACTTTGGTACTTGGGATACTAGCGCCATAATCCCACTCAGACAAAAACAAGGAGTCTTGGATATGCTGATACACTTGTGACGGATCTATACGCGGGTCTACTAATTCCTTCATGACAATTTAGGAAAATATTTATATCAACCAACTTTCATTGAGTAAGGAAACGTGATTATGTAAATGAGGTATATTATATAAATTCTGTTTTCGCGAGTTCGTGAGTAGTTGACACTTTGGTGTTGGCAAGTAGGAGTTAACGTAAAGTCTGCGAATTAGTTGTTAGTAGAAGATTGAAAAGGAGTGGAATTAATAAAAGATTACAGAGAGTGGAGCCAACGATATTGATCAAGCAGAAGAGAGCACCTGCAAGTTTCCAGTGAAGGATCCGATGCATTAAAAGTTCAGGTACTGTGTGTTTGGTTAAGTAGAAGCTAGTTTATCAGTGTGCGACGTAGTTATATTTGAGCGTATTTAAGCTGTCTTAGATTCAGTTGAGGGTCTGTAGTAGTATCCCCGTGTTATAGAATCTCACCTCCGCGCTCTAATATATATATAATCTACCTTAATTAGAATTGTGTTACGTTTGATTGATAGTTAGAATTAATAAATTGATTAGATTGAAAAACATGTCTGTGGATTATTCTGTTTCTCCCACACATCTAGCCGGGTTTACAGGTAGACAAGAGGGTTCAGATGTAAGTAGGGACCAACCGCTATCACACACTTCAAGATGTTGCTACTGGATGGTCCAGTGAAAGCTAGAAGGAAATATAATCGAAGACATTTGTAATAATTAGTTTAAGAAAAATCTTTTCACTTCACAAAAATCGATCAGAAAATCGATTTTTCAAATTTTATTGAAAAATACACTACCACTCTTTCTTTTTCTGATACAGTTTAAATTTTTGTTCTAGCTGAATTAGAAGTATTTTTAATATTTTTTTAAAAAGTTGTTTACATCTGTCAAATCTCAAAACAACTGATTGCCACGCCCCTTTCAAATCAAAACAAATGATACATGCTACTTTTCAGCCTTGTCAAATAACTTAAATTGATTAAAAGAATTTATTTTGAACGGCAACTCATTTGGAAAGAAGTGAAGTGATTAGTTGTAGCTGTTTGTTTACTATCTGGTAACTCACGTGCTGCTTTTTATCTCGTAAAATATAGCCAATATTCTCCATTTTGATCAGATATAAATGCACAAAAACTGAATAATATGCCTCGTTCTAGTAACAAAACGTTTAAAAAAAGGAAGTTTGGAGGAAATTGTAAAGATAGTCCATCTTCTGAGGACTTCAATGAAGTAGAACAACCTCCATTTACGTATCTTAAGAATTCATCGTCAAAATCAAAATTAGGTAAGTTTAATGATGAGTATGTTTCATTTTTAGATTCATCTGAAAATTTTTGTGAAATAATTGACATTCCACTGTTTTCTAGTGCCTCGAAACAACATATATTATGTGTAAAATGTAAAAAACAAGGTATCAACATCAAATTTGGTCGCCAAATTCAGGGTTTGGCTACAGAGTTATTAATATGCTGTGACTTTTGTGGTCTTATTCAACCTGTTCTCAATACCAGGTTTACTAAAATTGTAGTTAATAAAAAAGATACAAAAATGTATGAAGTGAATACTAGACTTGCATATGCTATGAGGTCAGTTGGAAAAGTAGAAGCAGCTGCAAAAATATTTTGTGGAGTTATGAATTTGCCACCTCCACCAATGCGGCTTTACGAGTCCATGCATACATTAAATCATGCGACAGAAAAAGTAGCTAAAGTGTCTATGGCATTAGCTGCTGCCGAAGCAATATCATTTAATAATGGTAACCCAAATGTACCTGTGGCTATAGATGGTACCTGGCAGAAAAGGGGCCATACTTCTCTAAATGGTGTTGTTACGGCAGTTAGTATGGACACTGGGAAAGTTGTTGATGCTGAAATATTATCGAGAAAATGCTCATGCCATTTTAACTGCAATGTACATAGTGATGAGTGTTCGGCAAATTACTTCGGAAATAGTGGAGGAATGGAAGTTGAAGGTGCCCTTCGTATCTTCCATCGCTCAGAGATGTTACATAATTTACGATATACACAATATTTGGGTGATGGGGACTCTAAAGCATACAAAGCAGTTTTAGAATCTAAATCTTACAAAAATGTCAACATTGAAAAATTAGAATGTGTTGGTCCTGTTGAAAAAAGGATGGGGACACGACTCAGGGCATTAAAATCAAAATTAAAAGGTACAAAGCTCGAGGACAAAAAATCTCTAGGAGGCCGTAATAGATTGACAGATGCAGAAATAGACAAATTGCAAAGATACTATGGTTTAGCTATTCGAAATAACTCGGGTAATTTGTCAGCCATGAAACAAGCTATTTGGGCTACATTTTTTCATAAAATCTCAACAGATTTGAATCCACAACATGGTTTATGCCCCATGGGAGATTATTCGTGGTGTGGATATAATAAGTCCATACTGAAAGGGGATACATACAAACATAAACACAACTTACCTATTGCAATTATGAATTGCATAAAAAAGGTATTTAGAGATCTTTCAAACCCTGAACTTCTGTCTAGATGCTTGCACGGTAAAACTCAAAATTGTAATGAAAGCTTAAATAGTGTTATCTGGTCCATAATTCCAAAAACTGTTTTTGTACAATTAGGTACTTTAAAAACTGGAGTATATGAAGCTATATCTTTGTATAATCAAGGCTTCATTACCAAATTAAAAGTTTTAGATACATTAAATATTCAACCTGGATTTTACACATGTCGAGCATTGCAAGAAGCAGATCATGCACGTATAAGAAAAGCGGAAAAGGCAGTTTTACAAAGAACAAAAGAAGCTAGAATTAAAAATAGACAATTAAAATGTAGACAAGAAGATGATCTTGCAGATGATCCCAGCAATCCAAGTTATGGTTCTGGTATGTATTAGTTAATGGTAAGTTTTTACTTAAAATCACTATTTCTCAAAAATGTAAATTTCAACACAAAAGGAACATTTTTGAAAAACTACTTATTTAATAGCTTTGAAATTTTACACATGTATTAATATTATACAAATAAATATTTTAATGAGAGATTTTGTCAAAAAAATTATTCAAAAAAAAATTATGGGTTAAAATGTACAAGAATTTTCAACGTTTTAAAATTTTTGATGTGTTAGTCCACGTATGAATTTTTTAAAAAAAAACTAATCAAAATTTCAAAAAAAACTCTCATTAAAATAATAAAAACAGTGTAATAAATCTACAAAAAAAATTCATGACTGTACAACTGGTCAATTTTTCAAAAATGTTCCTTACGTTTGGTCATTTTTAACATTACAGAGATAGGAAAAATGCTGCGTGACCCCCTTAACGTTGTTATTTTTTTCTCCTTTTTTCCCTATTTATTAAAAGATTTTTTTTTAAAAAAACCTAACATTTTCTCATTTTAACTGAGTATCAGTGTTAAAAAAAATACATAATATGAATTTGCAGATGGGCGAAAAGGGGCCGTCTTTGCCTACCTTTTTATTATTTTTTTTAATCTATCAGCCATTTTATTGTTGGTTTTGCAGTATTCTTGGGACGGAATCTTGGTGAAAAACAAATTTTCTTTTAGGGTAAAAAAGTTTTTCTTTGAACATGTGCTTCAAAACTTTATTCTGATGGTATTTCATCAATTTTAGCCTCTGGCTCCACAAAAAAATGATTTTGTTAAGCCTTGAGAGGACATTTCCACCCGAACCATAACACCTGACGGACTTTTGCAAAGCAGCTGCGTCTTTGTGATGCCTTTCTCGTGAAATATATTGTACCTTCCTTTTTCCAGTTGTAAATGACATTTTAATATAACCACCACCTTTATTTTACGTATCAATTTACTGTCAAATCTTAGTTTAAGCAAAGGGAACGGTCAACTTAATTACTAACCAAGATATCAAAAACAATTAGTTGGATCACTCAGTTGATGGTTAATTCCGCAGCTCTGATGATCTTTATCTATTGGAATCTCTGATCTCGTTCCTGCACCACCGCCGACTTTAATTATTAACTTTAACACTCTAACTTCAGCATCAGCTTGACGACTATTCACTATCTCTCTCTCCTCGACTGACTTTAAATAGCAACTCACATTTGCATAAATCACGGTTCCTCCACAGAAAGCGATTTTATAATCATGCAAAAGTTAAAAGGGATTACCCCAGAAAATTTGTAAGAAACGTGAAAAGAACCCCTTACAAAGAAGACAGACAATTTTTTCTTAGTAATGTGAATGCGTGTTTCGAAAAATATAATAGAAGTAAAACCAAATTTTAGAATGAAAAAAAACATATAAAACTGTTATCATATCTATCTATAAAAGCTTCAATAGATGTTTACATACCTCTAAATCATAAGGCATACCATCCAGAGAACGTTTAGTACGTGTAGAGTCTCCACCACGAAAAGACCCCCAATTGAATTGTATTTGTTCTAAAAGAAACTCTCCAGACCCCATAACACGAATCCGAATTCGAGCTTCAGTACCACGTCTACGTCTACGTCTATCGTCATCTTCCATCAGTATCTGAACTAAAAGAGATATTTAAAATTCTTTAATATTTTTCGTATTTAAAAATTATCTTCAATATTCTTAATAAGTTTTTATGCTATATATATACACTCACTTCCAAAAGTTAAGCACGAAGACGTAAAATGAAAAAAAATCAACAAATGCTGCTTTGATTGACACAAAATTTGACAGTAAAGTAGCATATATATTTATACATAAAACAAAATCAATAATTACATACAGAAATGAAAACAATATTAAATTTTTGTAAGTTATCAGATAATGTCATACTGGAGACTTAAGCAAAATTATGTATAAAGTGAAAATAAACAGCATAAAATGAAAAAAAGGACATTAATATGGTATGTGATCTGTATGCAAAGTTTACACTTTCTGACCATGCTTTCAATTAGGTGGTCAACCACCGCAGATTTAAGCATTCGCCATTCTTCTTGTAGAGCAGTTTCAGCTCAATAGGAGTGGCTGGAGATGGGAAACGTGAAGATACAGCACGGCCGAGAGCATCCCAAAGATTTTCAAGGGGATTAAGGTCGGGCGAATATGCTGGCCACGCCATACGCGATATCCCTTCACTCTCCAGGTAGTCATTGACGATGTCAACTCTATGGGGACGTGCGTTATCGTCCATTAAAGCAAAAGTAGGGCCAACTGCTGCAGCGTACAATCTCACAATGGGTTCTAGGACTTCATCTCGATACCGGACAGCCGTCACAGAACCCCGTTTAAAGATGTGCAGGTCGGTGCGGTATCTTAATGAAATCCCTGCCCACACCATAATGCTTCCGCCTCGGAATGCGTGATGTTCGATGATGTTTTGGGGCTGATTGCGTGCTCCTTGTTTACGCCATATCCTTATACGCTTGTCATCTGGCTCCAGAGCAAATCTTGACTCATCAGTAAACATGACATTGCTCCAGTCAGCCACAGTCCAATTGCCATGTTTCCGGCACCACTTTAATCGTGCCCCTCTTGATTGGACGGATAGCAGAACACAAACTCGAGGTACCCGGGCATACAGTCCATTCATATGTAATCTTCAGCGTACAGTAGCTGCAGATATAACCAATGGACGCTGTAACCATAGATGTCACACGTGTGGAGGTCGCTCTGCGATTCCGCTTGGCTACAATAGCAATATATCGATCTTCCATGTGGGGGGATGTAACCCTTGGGAGACCACCTACGGGCCTTCGGACAACTGTCTGTGTGGTTTGGAATTTTCCATAAATGTGAAATTACAGAATAATGAACGCCGAAGAAAAGAGCAACATCTGTGATCGACTGTCTTGCTTCAATGCGCTCCACAGCACGCCAGCGCTCAGAATCTTACATTCATTTTCTGGAAGTCATAGAAACACGTATGTCTTGAAAACAAATTGTACGAAAGTTTTAAACACCTTCTATCAACACTTACAATCAACTTCTGTAACCCTTCATAAAGCTGTCTTCTTATAAGACTGCTCTTTTTGCATTTTTTTTGACATGAAAGCACAATTGGCTGTTACCTAACATATTTGCATTCTTCAATCTACCTCTGCAGCGAATTGCATCCTCCTCCATTGAGAGGTCTTAAGGGGCGTTAGTGACAAATATTCCAATTTTTGTTCTATTTCACCTACAGACTTGAAATTTGGTACGCATGTTCTTTCCATAAAGTAGAGATCATTTACAAAGGATGTTTTGCAAAAATAGATCCCCGAGGAGAGTTTCAAGGGGTTAAAAGGACGTTATAGATAAAAGATAATCCCATTTTTAATATACACTGCTGGTCACCGTAAATGCAACACCCTGAAGGAAGCACGCAAATAACATGAAATTTACAACATGCATTAGCGGAGGTGAGATATGCAAATGATTAGAATTTCAGCACAGGCACACATTACGCACGCCTGTGGCTCCACCTCAAAGCGCTATTTAAGGCTTGGAGATTTCGACGATTTCAAGTTCGGCAATTATGGTTTTCTTGTGGTTTTTTCAAAAAACGATTAGTTATGTCTCGTAGAAAACAGCGATCAGCTTTTGATCAAGTATCCGAGTTCGACAGAGGAAGGAGAGTGGCCTACCGAGATTGTGGATTATCTTTCAGGAAAATCGGTAGTCGTGTTGGAAGAAACCAAACAACTGTAAGGCGGATATGTGACCTTTGGATGCAGGAGCGTACGACAGACCGACGTGGTCGATCGCATCCACCTCAGTGCACCACTTCACGTGAGGACAGGCAAATTGTGCGCATGGCAGTGACGGATCGCTCAGTCACATCACGAACCATATCACAGAACATTGAGTCTGTAACGAATCATTCAGTGTCTGCGCGTACCATTCGACGCCGTTTACAGCAGAGTAGTCTGTCCGCAAGACGTCCATTGCTTGGTCTACACTTGACGCAGAACCACAGACGTCTCCGCCGCCAATGGTGCTATGAAAGAAGGATGTGGGCGGCAGAATGGAATAAAGTTGTCTTTACTGACGAAAAAACAGATTTTTTTTATTTTAGATTCTTTTTATTAAATAGTTACAATTAATATAAATATGTATATACATATGACATAATCACAACATTAAGTGGAAATTAATTTTTATTTATTATCATTAAAGTATCGTATTGTGTTCCAAAACAATCTTGTATACAAAATTTCAGTTTAACTGTTCAGCTTTGAAACGCGAGGGGAAAAAAATCTTATAAAGTTTTGACCGAAATCGCTAAAAATGAAGCCAACATGGCTGTCTGTATCTGTAACTCTTTAAATAATTCATTTCAGTCAATAATTTTAAATAATTATAATTAAGTTATCGTATTGTTACTCAAAACACTAGAGTATAGAAAATTTCAGCTCAAATGAGCGGTTTAATAAGTGAGAAAAAACCTATTCAAGTTTTGACCCATGTCGCCAAAATGGTCACTAAGTCGCCAAAAATGATGCCAACGTAGCTGTACTTGTAATTCTTTGAATAATATGCTTCAATCAATTAATTTTTTTTATTATAATTAAATTACTGTATTGTCCTCCAAAAAAATGGTGTATATAAAATTTCAGCTCAATTGAGTGCTATAAAATGCATTTTATTAACGATTTAAAATTTGAACAAGATAAATATATAGAGAGAGAGTGAGCTAAAGTAGGAATTGAAAAATAGTATTTATTATTATCTTTTCAAATTTTTAAATCTTTCAATTAGAGTCTTCGCGTACCACTCTTACAAATTTGCCGTGCCACACTGAGGTACGCGTGCAGCGGGTTGGCCACCCCTGGTCTATAGACATAAAACAAATATTTGACGACGAACTGCCCAAAATTCGAGTTATAGTTTTTTAAACTGATATTACTAACCAAAAGTAAATAAATGGTGTACAAAAAATGAATACTAAAAGGAACCCAGGAGCCATTCGTTGCTGAATCGCTATGCTGTGATGCTTGTGGAAAAAGAATAAATTCATTCACTAATCCTGTTAAATAAGGCATCAGTACTATATAGTAATACTCACGGATTCTGAAGTTATTTAAGCATTCTGAGTTATTTCTCGCAACTCATGGTCATTTGCTATTGGATACAGAGAGTGTGATAGAATTCTGGAAGAACTTTCAGCCAAATGCAAAAACGTTATACATTATGATGTTGAACTGCACATCCATTATGTGAACCTTGCCAGAAGAAATAGAAAAGTATTAAAAAGGGCATTGTGTGTTGAGAAACCTGTAATTTTTTCCGATTGCCAACATATTGGTATTTGTAATGAGTGGGAAAAGAATGATTTCTACCAACTTGGAACTTCTGAAGGAATTTTAAAACAGGTGTATGCTAGATCACAATTCGCTTTATGCCCTAAGAACTTGCTTAGAGTTAAAGACATTTCTGACAACCACGAAATTCCTCTCGGTTCAGTTGAAATTGCTCAATCTAGTAGAAGCTGACAAATCAACAGTTTCCTCAAGTTCAGTTGCACAGATAAGCAGTCCGTCATCAAATGTAACAAAATTGTTAAAACCTTAAAATATCTCCTGCCCTGCGGAGGTGGATGAGATAAGAAAGGAGTTTCCTGTCCTATTCAAAATTCACACGATAGGTTACACTCTTGACTCATCTGCACCTATAAAATCTAATTATGAAATGCGCCCTTTTCCGTTGAAATTTGCTGATTGCAAGAAAACTCTTTCTCTGATCCGGACAAAATGGGCTCGTTGTATGAAAAAAAGTCCAACATGTTTTCTAATACAAAATAATAAAAAAAAATTGTGTGTGTGTGTGAGGATAATTCAATTAGATCTAAAAGTAAATCTCTATACAACTTTTAATATTTATATCCTATTACATCTTCAAGTATTAAATTGATTACCCACTTCTTATTGAGGAACTGATGGCCCTAAAACAGAACTTTTATCCCCGACCATTAGTTTTATTACCTAGTATGCCATGCTTAACTTTCAAAGATATCTCTTCAATAAGAAGGTTGCTTAGATATTGGACTAAGTGGAAATCCACTTATGTTTTTTCACTTGGTGTCCGTTTCTCTCTTAGAATAAGACGCCGAAATGTTTCCGTTGAACAAAAACAGTTTTTACAAAATGGCTTGGTGTTGACTCGGAAACACGACAGCTATGCATACAATGCTGGCCATCGTAAATGCAACACCCTGAAGGAAGCACGCAAATAACATGAAATTTACAACATGCATTAGCGGAGATGAGATATGCAAATGATTAGAATTTCAGCGCAGAAATATTTCACGCGTGCCTGTGGCGCCACCTCAAAGAGCTATTTAAGGCTTGGAGATTTCGACGATTTCAAGTTCGGCAATTGTGGTTTTCTTGTGGTTTTTTCAAAAAACAATTAGTTATGTCTCGTAGAAAACAGTGATCAGCTTTTGATCAAGTATCCGAGTTCGACACAGGAAGGATAGTGGCCTACCGAGATTGTGGATTATCTTTCAGGGAAATCGGTAGTCGTGTTGGACGAAACCAAACAACTGTAATGCGGATATATGACCGTTGGATGCAGGAGGGTATGACGGACCGACGTAGTCGATCGCATCCACCTCAGTGCACCACTTCCCGTGAGGACAGACAAATTGTGCACATGGCAGTGATGGTTCGCTCAGTCACATCGCGAACCATATCACAGCACATTGAGTCTGTAACGCATCATTCAGTGTCTGCGCGTACCATTCGACGCCGTTTACAGCAGAGTAGTCTGTCCGCAAGACGTCCATTGCTTTGTCTACCCTTGACGCAGAGCCACAGACGTCTCCGCCGCCAATGGTGCGATGAAAGAAGGATGTAGGCTTCAGAATGGAATGAAGTTGTCTTTACTGTCGAGTCACGCATCTGTCTGCAACACCACGATAGTCAGATTCGAGTCTAGAGACACCGTGGTGAGAGGATGCTGAACAGCTGCGTTATGCACCGGGTATTATGGTATGGGGCGGTATTGGATATCACTCTCGCACTCCTCCAGTACGCATTGCCGGTACTTTAAACAGCCAACGCTACATCTCCGAGGTGTTGGAGTCAGTGGTTCTTCCTTACCTTCATGGCTTGGCCACAGCCATATTTCTACAGGATAATGCGCGATCACACGTAGCACGCATTGTCCAAAGGTTCTTCGTCAATAACCAGATTGAATTGCTTCACTGGCTGGCTCTCTCTCCGGATCTTTCGCCGATAGAAAACTTGTGGTCTATGGTTGCTCAATTATTGACCCAGATTACAACCCCAGCTGCCACACCAGATCAACTTTGGCAACGTGTGGAAGCTGCTTGGTCTGCTGTACCCCTAAGAACACATCCAAAGTCTCTTTGAATCAATGCCGAGGCGTGTGGCAGCGGTGATCTCCAACAATGGCGGCTACTCTGGCTGCTGATTCTGGCAGGAACCACACTTCACAGAAGTCTATAAATTTAATCATTTGATACTTGGCCAACATGTTATCTACAAAATAAATTTTGTTGTGCTATCTCTTGTCTTCCTTGGTGTTGCATTTACGGTGGCCAGCAGTGTATATATATGTGTGCGTATGTTTGTGTGTATGTATGTCTGTTTTATCCACAACAATAATAATCTATACAAATACAAATAATTATAGTCCTAAGTATAACTACACATTGTTGTAAGAAATATTAGCCGCTGCAGTACAATAGCAAACTCTTGGACTTAGGAACCAAGAATACTGTTTTAAACAATACTCTGAGGCCAGCCAACCTTCATTTGTAATTTGCCTGTACTACTGGGCTATAGGAAAAGGTGGAATTACTATAAATATGTCATTATGTATATATATATATATATAATGACAAAGTTCTTATATATATATAAGAACTTTTTTTGTTTACCTTGTATATATATATATGTATATACATACAAGGTAAACAAAAAAAGTTCTTGCCATTTTTAATGACCCAAAAGAACATGACATACAAACAGCATAGCCTATTGTTAGTCCTCGAAGTAATCACCATCGGTATCCAACACCTTCTGCCAACGTGTCTCCAGTTGTTCAATCCCCTTGCGTTAAAACTCGGGGGTGTGGGACACAAAGAAGTCCGTGAGAGCTTGGCGCACGTCTGCTTCATTTTTGAAGTATTTACCACGAAGATGATTATCAAGGGAATGGAAGTGGTGGTAATCTGATGGTGCAAGGTCAGGTGAGTCTCCCAACCAAATCGCTGTATCTTATTCCTGGCCACCCGCGCTATATGCGACCTAGCTTTATCATGCAATAACAGTATACCCTTTCGATTAAACAGTGCTGCATCCTTCTGATGCAATGCCTGTTGCACACGTTCCAATTGCTGCGAATACAGGTCCAAAGTGACCGTTTGGCCCGTTGGTAGCAACTCATAGTGAACCACTTTACGACAAGTCCACCAAACACAACTGGGTGGACCGCAACTCCTTGAAAATATCAGAAGTAACCCGCACCCTGGAAAAGTCTGCCCACCCCTGGTGTACACAAACTAAGGACTTCCCAGCATTTTTGCTGTACTAAGAATAATAAACATGTTTCCCTCATTCTTGCCCTGTCTTTCTTGTGTTTTGAGTCATCGCTACAGCGTAAGGGAAGCGTTTCGGCACGACCATGCCTTCCTGTGGGATTTCCCATCGTCTGGGTGTATTCTATCTGTCCTGAAAGTTTGTAAAAATTGTACTGATAGACCTTGTATAGTATAGAAATTATAATAACAGGAAAATACTTTATACAGTTCACACAAAAAAAGTTAGATATAATAATGATAATCGCAAACATTTAAGTACAAATAAAACTTAAGATTCCAGTCAATCAATAATCTTGAATTCAGAAACTTAAAATTATTCTTCTAGGATTAATATTTGCTTTCTCAAATCAAGAATTTTGTATTTAATTGAAATGTAACACAATGTTCAATTTTTAAAGTTTTTTTCTTTCTCTTACCATTGCGACCATTGTTTAGCACAGTAGCTTTAGAAACTGGAATGTCGTAATTTTGAGGCATCAATCTATTCAATGAAGCATCACTTTTATTTCTGGATGCAACAGGAGAATGTGGTATTCCGTTGCAACTTGGATATCGGGAAGATTCTTTTTTCAGGCCTACAAAAGAGAAAAGGCAGCTGAAGACTTCTCATTAGAGGGCTTTTAAGCGGTAAATTTTTTACCGAAAATGTTCCAAAAATAGACACATTTTTATCGCGTATCACTAAGCATAATACTTAACAAAATGTGAAAATAGAGGGATTTATTTTAATTTTTAATTTTAAAGTTTCCACAATATTTTTATTTTACAATTGTGGAACAAAAAAAATCCTTAAATGCTTGCTTTTTAACAATTCACATTACTTTCACATCACATTCACATTTTAACAATTCACATCACATTCACATTTTAACAATTCACATCACATTCTCATTCACGTTAGTTTAACAGTTCATAAGGTTCTAGTTACGAGTATGTACATAGATACAAATGTATGTGTCTTTGTATATATTAACACTAATATATATACAATGAAATATGTGACAATGGTAATTCTAATAAATCATTTACTATTATTGAAATATTCTTTTTAACTGGCTTAAAGTGTAAAATGTAAAAGAAAATATTAAATAATAAGTTAATCTTAAATGCTGTTGGTTGAGTAATCGGCACGTAATGGTAAGTATTTAAAAGAGACTGTCATAACTTTTTTTAAATTTACTATCGCAACACTTTTTTTAACACCCTTTTACAAGCTCCACTTGTATGTAACAGAATCTTTTAACTTAATTTTTATCCACTTTAGAGGTCAGATTAATTCGAACTTTTGCTCACTTATCCAGGACCAATGGCAATACAAAAATTTAATAATTTTGTTCCATTGTCCTGATCAGGATCATCAGGACCAACGATTTCCCATTTTCAGATCCCATCTCGCATTTGGCGACTAATTCCAGATCCCAATTCCAGAATTGGCGATTAATTTCAAATTTAGCGACTAAAAGATTAAGTTACAACTTAGTTCAATTAACTATAAGAGGATGTTTTTCAGTTGTTTTTTTTTTAAACTGTAATTTTTATAAGTACACTCTACATGCTATGAAGAATATTTTATGCATCTTAAAAGAATTTATGTCATACTTACGAAAAAAATTTCATGTTCGTACTCTTTTTCAAATGGTTGAGAATTTTGTGTGTGTACATTAAAATTATGCAGACACAATTTGAAGCAGGGTGTAATATTAAATCTTACATTGCAATGGAGATAGAGATAATAATGGCGTTTTGTATTATCTTTTCATTTTCATTTCTTCTCAAGCAACAAATTGCACATTACCTTGCCTATACCTATTCTGTATCGAATATTTTGAAGTATCTAAATTCCCCTTTTAATGAAAATTCCTACCTTCACCACAAAAAAATTCCCGATGAGAAGTATTTCAGTACCATGGACAAACTATATCTCATAAAAACACGAGCACTAATAATCTCACTACAAAAAGTAAAAATATGTGCAAATCAAGGATAGAAACAAGAAGATATCATTGCCCGTACAGCGTACAAGCAAAACCGTTTGTGGTCAGCCCATGGGGGGGGGGCAAGCCCTACTGTGCCCATCTCAGTATACTTGACCTTGGGCCTTGATGTCCAAGTCCGTAACTAAAAGGCAAATTTTTTTTTCATATTCACTTGATTCACTTTCATTCCCTTGAATTAGAATATACATGTAAAAATATTTTAAGAATGTTATTGCAAGAATAGAGTATTTAAATGAAATTTTTTGCCAAAAAATGAAAACAAAATGACGTATTTTCTAAATATTCTTTCATTGAAAATACTTCTATAATAATAATGTTTTGGCCTATGTATGACTAAAACTTCTATACAAAGCCTGCACTAGGAATTTTCCAAAATTCACATTATTTTCTGAGTTACTATCAATTAAAATAATATCCGGTGTTTTTTGTTAAAATTTCTCTACTCTTTGTCTCTTAAATATTAGAATATAAATAAATTCCCTTTTAAATGTGATATACTTCAAAGGTTTTCTCAACCCGGGTCTAAAGGTTCTAGCCATGTATAGGTAAAACATTATTATTATAGAAGCGTATTTCCTAAAAGAGGAATTTAAAAAATACGTAATACTTTCTTCATTTTTACCTGAAAAGTTGCATTTAAATAATTTTTTCTTGTAATAACATTCTTAAATGCATAAAATTTTTTTATGCATACCTATATTCTAATTCAACTGACACTGCAATTATCGGGTAATGACTCAAAAATAAATAAGTTGTGTAAAACAATAACGTCTAGAAAACCCTCCAAATTGATTTTTCTTTCAATATATGAACCGCAAAATAAAAATGAGGATACAAATAATAACAGTTCTATTAACAGAAACTATATTTGAGTCAAATGTAGAACCGACACTAACTTGATATCGGTACGTTGCCCGTTTTTGGCGTGATTTTGGAACTGCGTTAAAAAGATATCTGGAGGCCAGTATGGTATAGTATCGCTCAACTTGGCAAAAATATAACAACTATTTAGCAGAAAAATCCGTAGCGTACCGATATCAAATTAGTTTCATAGAATGTTTTCGAAGCAATTCAAAATAATTTCCGATATTTTTCTATTTTGCCGGCGCAAGTGATAAAGTCGCCAAAATGATACCACTGACTCTAAGCGGAATACACCCACTCGTAACTTTTCAACGGCATATTTTTAAAACAATCCGCTGACTTTTCTTAGACTTCATTCTTTTTCCCAAATATGTCAAAAATTAATGAAAAACCAAACTGGATTGTGCCTAAAACAGCTGTTGTATATACTGCGTGTTGTCGTCAATAAAGTCTGCTTTTCGAGTTTTGCGCTGGTGGAATGGAAAAGTACCTCATTTCTTTTTACTGGAACAAGCTATATTTTCCCTGACTGCAACTGTCTCTGATTGTTATTTCTCAATTCCTCCACAGATAGGGTTTCCATTGTGTCTTTTAACTTCACAGCAATGTCATGAATGGCAATCATATTCATAACATGTTTCTCAACTCTTATAGCAGACTGTACTTTCAACATATCGTCTCTATGAAAGGAAATAAAAGCTATTTTATGTGATATCAATTGCATATTTATATGAATATGACGTCTCTACACTTTCATAACATGTATGCAAGAGTATCAATAGTGTCTGTATTACATCCAGCAAATCTGCATATAAATACAAAAAACAAGCATATCAAAATTCTAGGAATGTAATAGGTAAGTGTCGTAATTTACACAATAAAATATCCAGACGGAATATTATAGATTAAAATCATATTGATGAAACATCGCTTTTTCTCGATAATATAATCGACGAATCCAACTTCACTTCTCTTTAAAAGCTCTTCCCCTAAAAAATGAGAAGCTACAAATATTTATTTACTAGCTGAAGTATCCCTAGTTTTTTAAAAATAAAAAATATTACTCTTGATATAATAATTGAATTGTAAGGAGAGTAAAACCCGGTACAAACCAAAGTATAGAAAAATTTAAAATAACTTTTTAATAAGTGCACTTTTATTATTTATCTTTTTTGCTCCTTAAGCCCTCGCAAAACCTCTTGGGGGTAAATTTTTGCAAAACCCTTTTTGCAGAAATCTCTCACTCCATGAAAGAAACGCGCCAGTCGAATTTCAATTATGTAGGTCTTACAAATCAAAAGCTGGAATATTTATCTATAAGAGGCCCCTTGGGGATCGATTTTCCCTAAATCCATTTTTAGAAGATCTCTACTCCGTGAAAGGAACGTGTCGGCTAAATTTCAAGTCTGTAGGTCTAATTGTTCAAAAACAGGAATATTTATCTAAAACGCCAACCCTTAAATCCTCGCAACGTCCCTTGAGGATCAATTTTCGCAAAACCTTTTTTTCCCCCTCTTTTTGTAGAGGATCTCTATTCCACGAAAGGAATATTCCTACCAAATTTCCAATCTGTAAGTCGAATAGTTCAAAAACGGGAATATCTATGTATAGCAACACCCCATGAGGGGTCAACTCAAGTAAACACGGGAACTTTCTTCATGGTTGGATTATAAAGGGCTATCACATCATATAACTCCTTTGAACGTTCCGAGACTCGTTTCTGAGTTGTAGTGAGGAGCACATTGTTCACTTGATTTTATAATATATATTGATTGAATACATTCCAGTTGTATCGTCCTTCTTATACTCGTTGCCACTTCTA
This sequence comes from Trichonephila clavata, assembly GCA_019973975.1. NCBI lineage: Eukaryota > Metazoa > Arthropoda > Arachnida > Araneae > Nephilidae > Trichonephila > Trichonephila clavata. Next base: position 77,475 of record BMAO01022851.1, read on the forward strand.
TGCCATTAATACTGAAACTATTAAAAAATAATCCATGGATCATTTTTAAGCATATAAGAGAGATTACAGATAAATATTTCTTATATCTAAATATTTAACAGTTTAACCCACACATTGTTACGACCCACATGTGCAGAGGGCGCAAGTAGTCCTCTTTTTTACATTTTATTCAATATGCCCGTAGTCTCTAACCACGGAGCACGACGTTCCAGCCGTCTCTTAATAAATAAATCATTTTTAAAGTATACAGTCTGCGCTCTCCTTGCTTGGGTAGATAAGTTACAAATAACTCAAATCTGCTCATAAACTGTTCAATATACATTCATAGAACTACCACACCATTTGTAGTCCAAGTTAAAACTATCTGCAACCAAACATGATTTTTTGTTAAACCATAAGCATGTAAGTGAAGTAAGAATCAATTGTGGATAGTCTGCCGCAAAAACTATTTTAAATTATGAAACACACACACACACACATATATATATACATACATATATTATATACTTATAAAAATGCTTAGTAATGTATAATTTTTTCTCTTTACACAGAAGATGAAAAATCGTTCTTCCTCTTAAATATGAAACAATGTGCCCCACGTACATACAGTTATATATATAATCGTATATACATGTGATATACACACAGGGAAAATTTTTTTAGAACACTTTGTATAAAATTGGATCAGAGTTTACGAAAGTTCTTTGTGTAGGCATGAATTGTCTTTTGAAAAATAGCACTGACATTCTTTTCCTGTGTAAAAAATTGACTTTACCACGTTCATTCCTTAAAGATTTTTTTAGTTTTTACTGAATATGTGTTAGCATAATTTGTAAGATATATCTAAGCAAGATATATCTAAGATATATAAGAGATACCTAAGGTTTTTTGGTACTTAACGTACTACATACCATCGAATAATTTCACCAATTCAAAAATGTTGCCAGATGCTTCCATTATTATTATTAATTTGCTCGAACAATTGCAGGAAAGGTTTCCAGTACTGACTGCTATCGCAGCAATTGGTGATGACTCTTGATTTGACGAAATTTGTCGACGATGTTAGTATCCATTTTTTTTTTTTTTTTTTTTTTTTTTTTTTGAAGACACGAATTACACTTTTTCTTTTTTGAAAATAATTTCATTTATTTTCGTACAATGTTTTTGTTTATATATAAACACTTCTTTCTCGCTTTCATACAACTAGTTCATGCAATTTTTAAAATTGAGTTCTATTTCTATTTCAGTTTTATTTCAGAATAATTTATTAGTAACAGTGTGTAATCAATAACATTTAAATGATTTGTTCCAGACACTTTGTACAAGATTTAGAGATGAAAATTTTTTTCGAAATTACAGATCGGATTTGTGTTATCGATTATTTTAATTAATATACGAAGCGTTTCCAGAAATTAAGTATAGTGTAGGTTAACTTGGATAAAAAGATTCTTTTTCCGAACAAAATTAATTTTTCACATGAAAGAGTATGTCGGAAATTATTTGTTACATAGTTGCCACCATTGTTCAATTATTTGTCTCATCGCAAAACCAACTTGTCTGTAGTCTCTTCAAAGAAAGATGCCGCCATTTCAGAGAGTCATTACTGGACGGTGGCTCGTGGAAAGTTTCACAAAGCGATCTTATTACGAACCATTTGTTCACTTTTTCAATCAAACTATCATTAACAACAGAAAGCCGTAAACGCCGTGCTTCGTCGTGAACATTGGTGCGCCCCTCTTTAAATTGTGGAACCCACGGTTTCACCATTACATCACTCATTGCATTTTCACTAAAAATCTCTACAAGTTGAATCACAAATTAATATCATTAATGAGTTAATTATGCTGAAATTACTCTAGAATTTTTAATAACAAGTATAATACTTTTTAATTGTCTTTACGTAAAGTACCGATAACATGTTGTTCTACTTTAAATCTTCCAAGGGTGCGTGCATGCGTGCGTGCGTGCGTGTGGAATCGGGATCTCTGAAAGCACTTTATTCTTCTAAGAGCTCTAGAGTCGAAAGAGTTTAAAGACTACTGAGATAGCTTCATATTAAACTCAAGACATGCACCTGAGGGAATTGTATGCACCAGTCTGTGATAAAAAAAATAGCACTGATTTCTGTTACACAACTGTGATTTTGATCATAGTAACATTTCTCATTGAAAAAATCTTCCAAGGGATTAAAGGGTTCCAAGGTATCCAAGGGTTCCAAGGTATCCAAGGGTGCGTGCGTGTGTGTATGTGCGTGCATGTGTGTGGAATCGGGTTCTCTGAAAACACCTTATACTTCTAAGAGTCGAAAGAGTTTAAAGACTACTGACTTAGCTTCATATTAAACTAAAGACAGGCACCTGAGGAATTGTATGCACCAGTCTGTGATAAAAAAATAGCACTGATTTCTGTTACACAACTGTGATTTTGATCATAGTAACATTTCTCATTGAAAAAATCTTCCAAGGGATTAAAGGGTTCCAAGGTATCCAAGGGTGCGTGCGTGTGTGTATGTGCGTGCATGTGTGTGGAATCGGGTTCTCTGAAAACACCTTATACTTCTAAGAGTAGAAAGAGTTTAAAGACTACTGACTTAGCTTCATATTAAACTCAAGACAGGCACCTGAGGGAATTGTATGCACCAGTCTGTGATAAAAAAATAGCACTGATTTCTGTTACACAACTGTGATTTTGATCATAGTAACATTTCTCATTGAAAAAATCTTAAAAGGGATTAAAGGGTTCCAAGGTATCCAAGGGTGCGTGCGTGTGTGTATGTGTGGAATCGGGTTCTCTGAAAACACCTTATACTTCTAAGAGTCGAAAGAGTTTAAAGACTACTCTGACTTAGCTTCATATTAAACTCAAGACAGGAACCTGAGGGAATTGTTGTATGCACCATTCTGTGATAAAAAAAAATAGCACTGATTTCTCTCTGTTACACAACTGTGATTTTGATCATATATAGTAACATTTCTCATTGAAAAAATCTTCCAAGGGATTATAATAGCCTCATTCACTACTAACTATTTTTACATGCCGTTTCTAGAAGAAAGGCAGTAGATTCAAGTCCGAATGTGTACCGCATCTAAATCAGTATTACGGTGAAATAAAAAAAAAATCAAAGATGTGTTCTAAATATTTTAGCACTTGATTGAGCTATTAATGATGCTCCTTGTATTTTCCCGTAAGCAGCTTCTTTTTAAAACAAATTTTTTTTTTCGTAGCACTTTTTTTATATTTAGGATAGTATAAATCTAATTATAACACAAACATTGCCTTTCGAGGTAACACGATGGCCCTTAGCGACTTGGAGGGAATAGCGTTGAACTCCTCTGCCAATATTGTTTGCTTGCAAGTCTACTATCAATTTCTTTTTAATTGAAAGAGCTTATGGCATTCTCTTGATACCTCTTTAAGACAATTAATATAGTTTTTGTTCAATTTGTTTTGTAAGTTTCTTAATTATTAATACACTCCAGTTCATATAAATAATAAAAGTCACAGTGCAAATTCTAAATACACTCTATAACAAACAAACAAAAAAAACGCCGCACCAAGAAGGAGATTCTGCTCAAGGGTAAGTTTTAAAGCAAGGAGGGGCGGACTTTTCCGAGTACTTACTACTTCTAATATTCTTAAGATGTTGCGGTCCACTCAGTGGCGAAGGTGGGATCATTCTATTCTAAAACTGTATGTTTTCTTTTCTTCACACTTTTTCTTTTGACATTGTTCCCTCTTTTAAAATACAACAAATTAGTACTAGACCGTGGAAAGTGGGCGCATTCGATACAGTGAGCAGAAAACATACGTGAACCGATGAATCTGAAACCGACTTATATTTAATTCGTTCGCTGTCGTGTTCCATGCCATTGCGGAACATGACATCAACACGAGAACCCAATCCCGTGGAAGCATGGTGGGATGATGTCTCTATAGTCAATCCTATGCCATCGCGGGAAGAACTGGTCATCAACATTTACTCTCCCTTTCAGTCGACGTGCAAGAAAAAATAGCAGTGATAGCTTTTTTCAACTACAGTGGCAGTGCATGTGTTAAATGTCACCATGCGCTTCCAATGAAAGTACATATGCCGCCTACACATTTGTTGAGACAAATATGATTCAACTCTTTGCCAACTAATGGCCGCTCAAACCAAATGAGTTAATAAACAAACAGAAACGTAGTAAAAGTATATAGCATTATAATTTGTAAAATAGTTAATTTTTAAATCGAATTTCATAATTTTATATTTATGCATTTGTAGTATATTAGTAATTTGTATTTTGTTTTTTTTATGTAAAGTTACTGTATTCATATTTACGCTTGTAAATCTGGAAGAAATTTCTTTGTATCTTTCTTTAGTTTACAAGATTGGAAAAATTCCGTATTTTGGCATCAGACTAGTTTGCAACGTTTTGATGTGAGCGCTGCTAAGCCTAATGGAATAGAAAGTTGTTCTTCGACTTCTTTTTAGCAAATATCTATACTTTAACGTTATAGAACCAAACGTTCCATAACACATTCATCAATCATTTGCTTATGTAAACACAGCCGCATTTATTGTGAAAAGCCGATTTTCTAGTTTGGCTGGCATTGGTGTTCCAAAAATATGTTTCTTTTAGTATGCGCGTCTTAGGTCTTAGTAAAGTCGATAACCCCAGAATATCTTGGCGGTCTACCGATTGATCACGATTGGCTTAGTGTCCATCCTTAATTAAAAGGTTCAAACCCCTTCAATTGACCAACGGGTTCTTAATTTTTAGCATAACCTTAGCTCTTTCGTCTAACTGTTTTTTAAAATGTACCCATTTCTCTTCCTAATATAAAAGAAATATGAATGCGCTATTGCAGTATTGGATAGCATTGTTGTTGTAAACTCTCATCCGATGAAGTATGAGGGCTCACCAAGAGATGAGACATTTTTTAAAAACTTTATTATGACTTTATTATCCTATTTTTTGTGTTCAGGCTTGTATATGTGGTCTATATATTCCTATACAAATAAAAGATCTATTTCATTAAGATATACGCTTTTAAAATTTGTTCCATGATTTTAGGATTATTCTGTATCGTTTCATGACCTTTGTAACCCATAAAGCATCAGAGATTCCCAAAATATGTAATTAAACATACATAAAAGAGTCTAGAGATTCAAGAATATAAAAAAATGTGATTATTATTTTTTTCATATATTGGTTAATTTCAACAAGAAAGAAAATCATAAAAGTCTGGAATGTGAGATGGTAACTTCCTTTAACCAAGTACAAGCTCGATTAAGGACGCTGTAGGACGATTTGTAGCCCTTTTTTTAATATTTAGATTCTATATTTAGCTTTAAGGTATACGACTACCTAAAATAATAAATTTTGAAAAATTGACAATTTTTTATGATTTTATTTTATAGTGCATCTTATTAGCTTTATAAGTATACTAAGTTTATTATTTTCCGTTCACTAGAACAAAAACTACAAGTGTTTTAGTAAAAGCAGATGACATTACTTTAAGCACGATGTCACACTTTAAAACGCGTTTTACTCGAAATGTAATTTTTTGAAAATAATCAAACTTGGAGCGATTGCTAAAAAAGTTTTGAAAATAATTAACTGTAAAATGTTTTTGTGTATGTTCTGTATAATAATAGAAGTATTTCAACCTTCAGATTTATCGATCACTGTTTTATTACAAAATATACAGTCCCTTTTGTTAATATAATCACTGTTTTTTAAGCAATTTCATATAATAACTAAGATAAAGTGCTTTAGTTTTTGCAAAAATCAAAATATCTCTTATTCTGAAGGTCATTTCAAAAATGAATAACATGGCAACACATCAGAATTGCAACATTTAAAATTTGTTCATATATAAACTTTTGGTACAGAATGAGCCCCGTTTATGATATTTTTTGTCAATTTTACCTATTTTTTCCCAGTTTAGTAATAATAATTTATTTTTCTCTACTTAATTTTATCATGTTTTTCTTAAAATGTACTAAACAAATCTAAAAACCACAAAAAAATATCCATATCTCCATTTTTTTAAAAAAAATGTTGTCGCAAATAGTCGGATATCTTAATAGAAGACCTGATAATTAAACATTAAACAAATATGATGGCAACATTTTGATGATGGACTATTTTATTTTCGTAACATAAGAAATTCGCAATTTATTACTTATTTCAAAATGAGAGATTAGACAAAAATGAGAAACGCAAATTAGTTTTTATCTTATTCGACAAAACATATATATATTCTTCTACTACGGAAATAGATCATTTGATATCATCCTTAAGCATCATAAATTTCATTAGAGTGTACAGTTTTACAACTCAAGGGTTAAAAACCTTTTTCTTTACATTGAAAATGTTTAGGGGGAAAAAAGTCTTCTTCCGTCTTTTTACGTATAGGCATAACTACTACATGTCCTGTATTTAACTTTTTCCTGCATCATAAATTCTCATGTTTCACAAAGATGTGTCACCATTTAAAAAACTGATAATGAAGACTATTTATAATGGGGAGTTTAAAACCTATTTTAATTTGATAAAAAAAATACATGTTAAAGATAGATTAAAAAATGGCTCCATTCCTTTCAAAAAAAAGTTTAATGGAATGAAAGGAAATGTTGTAATTGAGAATCCATTACTTATTATTACAGACAAAAGAAAAGTTTAAAAAATTACGTTTGGTAAGTAAATGTAATAATTAAGTAATCTTTAATAATTTACGCATAAGTAAATGCTTAAAAATTTACAAGTAACAAAATAAACACATTGTTATTTAATTTAAAAAATTTATAGTTAAAGAGGCTGAATACGCTTGCTTAAAAAAGTTATTGTAAAAAAGTATAAAAAAAGACTAAAAGTACATAAAAGAATAATTTTTACTATATTTAGTGTCGGTTGAATTAAAATACATTTATAAAATTATTTTAAGAATATTATTACTAGAAAAATCAATTAATTATCGAATTTTATTTAATGAAACTTCAGGTTTTACTTTAAAAACATCCCACACCCAGTTTCTTATAAATTAATTTATCAAATGTACTTTTGCCAAATTAAGTGTTGAAGGCTTTTTTAATTTTATAATTGGATTATTCGCACAAATTCAAGAATGTTTTTATAATAATTAGAGTCAATAAATTCAAACAAAATTTTTCAGTATAATTTTAATATTATTGCTTTGAATGTTTGTAGAAATAGTTATTTTTTTCTCTTTTAAAATGATAAATAAATATCATTTTTATATCATTACAAGACTAATTCGTTATATCCAGTAGAATAAATTTTTAAACATTACATTACACTTTACCCTGTATGATAACTTTAATTTTTATTATAGATTTGAAAACTAATTACAACTCCCCAAGTTGAATTTCTGAATTTAGGTTTATAGATTGTTGATAATATAAACTAATTGGTAGTATTTATAATATTAACAAAAGTTTTTAAATTCCATATTATCAAAATAACTTTTTTGGCATTGTGCCAGTATATATCTATATACTGAAATATAATATAATTTTTTACTTCTCAATAATAATTTAACCACACTCAAAGTGATAAAAGAAATGACAATATTTAGATATTCTTCCGTTTTACTAAATTTCTTCAGAACAAAGAAACGTATTAAGATTTATTAATTGCTTATGTATTTATTGAATTTTTGCATAACAAAAAATATTAGTTTCTGCCTTATTCAATAGATGGCGAAACTTGTTCAAATTGAGAAAATTTCTTTTCTCCATTATAGGCATTTGGGTTTGGACAGATTTAATTTCCACTCTCACATTGCGATTCTTGATCCAAAACAAGCTGCCAACCCTTGCTTTAGAACAAGGAAAATTAAATTTGTATCATATTTTAAACAGAGCTCAAATTTATATAATTAGTGAATTAAGGCAGTTGAGATAATAGATTATGTTGGTGTAAGTTTTTACTGGTAAAAGCGATCCAAATTTGATTCTTATTCTTTAATTAGCACGCTTTTATAGGTTTCATCTGTATATAACGGAATATTTGAACTTGATTTTACCCACTTTAAAAGGTCAGATTTATTCGTAATTTTGCACACTTATCAAACACCGATGACAATACAATAATTAAAAATTGTATTCCATTATCCTGATCAGAGTCATAAGGATTAACGATTTCCTATTTCCAGATTTGGCGACTAAAAGATTAAGTTACAACCCTAAATAGAAAAAACGTTTATGGTTAACACAAATACAACAAACAGAAAAGGATTCTTTTCTCAGAAACTCTTCGATTCAAAACATGTACTTTTATGTCAAATGCTGATGCAAGTTTCAGAGGAAATATTGAGCCTTTTATTGTGAAAAATATCATTGACCTTACACCCTTTTTCCGTAATAAATATTTCAAACATAGATCTTCCAGATTCCCTTTAGTTTACTGACCTTATATTTGTAAACCAGGCTATATAGACGCACTGATAGGATGCCAATGGATATTCTAGATTCTAAAAAAGGACGCATTTAGGATTAATTCACAATGAATAAATGATACTTTAAAAAATAAAAAACACGCTTTTATTATAGATCGAACTAAATAAATGAAAAATAAAGTATAGTTTTAAAAGACTAAAAAAACACGCTTTTACAGTTAATCGAACTAAAAAGTAAAAAAAATCATTCTTAATATAAGAATAAAATGATTAACGAGAAAATTAATGTCGTTGTGGTAAAAACGTGGGGTGCTTTGTACTACATTTTTACACTAACCCTCATTTAGGAATAGAACTAGCAAGAAATTATAACAACTGCACCCCATCGGTTGTCGAGCACCCCTTGCTTTTACCACAATGACATTAATTTTTCTAGTCAATCATTTTATTTTTATAGTACGAATTATTTTTTACTTTTTAGTTCGATAACTATTAAAAAAAAGTGTGTTTTTTAGTGTTTTTTAAAACTATATTTTATTTTTATTAGCAACAGACTTTAAAAACATAATGTATCTGTATAAATATGGATTAAACGCATATATATACTTACCATTCACTGATAACGCAAAACCAGCAAATAAGCAAAATATTAGCTTAAGCATGCTAAATGTGTTTAAAACTTTCGAATGTGTATAAGTTTCTTAACAGCATCACACTAAGATAGAGTTTCAGCATTATGCGTTTTTACCTTTTATAGTTTAAATATGAAACATGTGTATTCACATTAAAATACTAACGCAATGGACAACTGCACAAATCCGAACTTAGATAAAGGAATAAATCCAGTACGTCATTTATTTCGCAATTTGCATCGGTGCGACATTTCAAATATTGACTTAGCATTATGTTTTGACCAACATGTATGGATCAGATCTTATATTATCATGCTATTCTTTTTCTTTTTTTAACAAGCAAACTACTTTGAAACTCTTTAACTCATTATAGTTTAATGCAATAATTTTAATTTGAAGTTTTTTTGAGGGAACACAGTACGATTCATTTGAAAAATATTGGTCAAAATATCAAATCTAAATTTTTTAGTCTTTATTACTTTTTACGTATTTTTCTATAATCTCCCACAAAATTAGAAAACTTATAAGTTTAAGAAACCCACAGTTATGAAAACTTTTGTGATCGTTTTTACACACATTCCAATGACAAATAAAAACTTTTTTTAAACTGATTTATCTCATAAATCTGTATTTTTCTGTTATAAAATGCTAAGACTTTTTTTTTATTGTGCCAAATGTTTGATATTTTCTCCCTACTTCTATGAATACATGCAACAAAAGTGGGTATGCATTTTAAATCAAAGCAATACTAATTTTTTTTAAAAAATAATTGTATTTAGAATTTATACGTTTTTCAAGGGATTTCAATAAACATTCATGAAAAAAAAGTATTTAACGAATATCATTTCAAGTTATCACAAAAACCCATTCCAACTTTTTTTTGTACATAGTTTCACGTACTCCTATAAATGAATTTTCGGAAGTGTACGTCACTTATTGTAGGAGGAGTAGTATTTTAAAATTAATTCTCTCTTGAAAATAAATGGTTTGCTTTTTGTGGTATTTTGAACACAAAAACTGTTTTATGTAACACATATACACAAGGAGCATTCAAAAACAAATTTGAAAAGCTTTAAATCAAAGATTTTTATTTTAGCCCGTTGCCATGATGGATTTCGTGGGCCACGATCTGACTACGTCAGACATGTGGCATAAGTAACAACAAAACAACAGATTTACCTTTACAAATATATTTGGATCATTGGTATTAAAAAATTTTTCATATATTTTCCGTAAATTAAAATGTGGTTCCGGATGCTCTCGGCAAAACACCACACTTGGTTCCAATGTTAAATTCAAGTTCATTGTCAACTGCCTGTTGATATTGCTTCTTACAGTATTTAAATAACACTAACTATGTCCTTTCTAGCCTTAACTTATTTACATCTTATTAGTATTATATTTTTATTTCTAAATAGTATTAGTAGCAATATTCGAATAATTGCTAATCGATATATTTTGTCTTCATAAAAGATTTATCTTTGAAAGTTTCTTTTTTACTTTCATATAATATCATCCAAATATTTTATGTTATCGGCAGATATAAATGTATAAAAGAGATGAGCGCAAAAAAAAAGTTTGACTTCTACATACATCGGAATTTATTTATTTGAAAGAAACGACATTTCTTTTAAACTTAAAGGGTTGTAATTCTAGAAATATACTAATTTTTCTCAAGCTTTGGGGGTAATACCTTGAATAAATGGCATAACAGTTTTGCATACGTACATTTCAGGATTCTTTGTAAAAGTAGGTGCACGCTATACGGCGAATATACTTAAAAATCAAAAAAACATAGCTTGGAAGTATAAGTTAGTGCTGTACGCCGGATTTTACGGTATATTTATTTCTATTTGTTCATTAAAAATATCCCTTCAGACTGACCACCTGATCGGAACATCTGCTCATGCACCTCAAAACCCAAGTTCGGGAAAACTGAGAGCGACACAGTAGGCTTTGAAACTCATGGGCTGTTGCACCACTAAATTTAGGTTTAGTTTAATTTATTAAAAATATCGGGTATCCGAAAAATATGACTACACTCTCAAAAATGAACTAAAAATAAACAAAGATTTCTATTATGGTTTTTTATGTTCGATAAAAAAAAAAGATTAAAATATCTGTTTAATGAAATGTAAATTCGGTAATCCAACATTCCTATTTTTAAACATTCTCATTTCAAAATGGCTTCACCGCAAGTAAAAACGTAAGTTGTAGCATGGTTTATCGAATTTAAATCTACAATCCATGTACAAAGTAAATGGGGATCCACCAGACTTGGGCTTGGAAGTTTGTAAAAGTTTCCCCGGCGATGGATGGGAAGGGGAAGTCAAATATTATGGCCCCCTTGGTCTCCAGACATAACACTTTTGGACTTATGATAGGGATACATGAAAAACATTGTTTACCATTCTTCATTTAGTGACAATGATGAAATAAAAAGTCGAATTACAGTGTCCATTCCAAGTGTTGATCCAGCAATGCTTCATGAAGCGTCGATGTGTTGCTCCCTGTTAATGGTGCGCACATTGAATTTGTTCAATAATGCAGAGGTTCTCTTAAGGTTTCGATCGCCACGGCTCCCTTTTATGTATCAGTGTAACATCGCGGACCCTCAAGATTTTAAAAACATCCCTCCCCGCCTTAATATTTTTTTATCAAAATAAAAACTCTAGTAGAATTTTTTCATTGGGGACATTTTAGTGACCTAGTCTAGTACAGCACATCTAGGGATTGCAATACCGGTATTTTGTGCCATTTGTACAATTTTATAATACCGGTATTCACAAGTTTAAATACCGCTTTTTCGGTATTTACTAAAATTTTTTAAATTGTCTCCACTTTATGTTCAGGGATCTCCAACATAGCAAAACAGTATGCGTTTTTGTTTTTACGTCTCCCTAACGGGTGAAATTTATTAGACTGTGAATATAAAGTTGCATTGTATGAGGGCTGTTTTTTAAGTAAGGTCGGTTTGTTTTTTTAAAAAATAACAGCAATATTTTTTAAAAAACCTTTATTTTAGGATTGTACATACTTTTGCCTAATTTTATACATAGTTGTCGAGTTTATTTATGCACTTGTCATACCTTAGAATTAAGTTTTGAAAATCCTCTTCAAAGAAATCTACCGCCTGGTCGGACGGCCTGGAGTTCATGGCCGCTTTCACTTCTTAATGGCGTGGCATGCTGTCAAAATGTGTTTTGCTCCTCTGTGATAACGCAAGGCCTCATACTTCTCGAACGACTCGGGACGAAATCGAATCTTTTGACTGGGAGGTTTTGGACCATGCACCATACAGCCCTGACCCTTCTCCTCTAACGATTTCCACTTTTTCCGGTACCTCAAACACAGTCTTGGTGGAAAGTACTACAGTGACAACGAAGAAATGAAAGTGGCCGTGAATTATTGGTTGTCCGACAAGGCGGCAGACTTCTTTGAAGAGGATTTTCAAAACTTAGTTCTAAGGTATGACAAGTGCATTAATAAACTCGACAGCTATGTGGAAAAATAGGCAAAAGTATGTACAATCCTAAAATAAAGGTTTTTTGAAAGAAAATATTGTTGTTATTTTTTAAAAAACAAACGGACCTTACTTAAAAAACAGCCCTCGTATAATCACAAGAAAAGTGATAAAGTATGTTAATCATCCATCCAAAAAGGAGGGCCAAAACTATCCTTCTACAGCTCAGAGCGATACAGAACACGCGCAGGATTCGTAGTTTGATATTCGTATCTGAAAACAAGGTTTTAGTTGTGAAGAAAGTGTGCAATATTTCGATATTTTTTAAATTGGGGAGTTTGTTATTCACATTTTATTTGCATATCCTACAGTACAATTGATGCATTGTGTTTTTTCAGATCACATTTCAAAAATTTGTAATAGTACCAATACAGACTGAATAGTGATATTTACACTTTTTGTGATTTAAATAAATAAGATGTTACTTAACTTTTTTGTGATTCTTTATATACTGTTATGATTTATAAGTTAAAAATTATTTTTTGCGATATTTACACTCTCTGATAAAACTGGCAAATAAAACTAAAAAACGCCTTTGTTTTATTTCTTTTTTTAAAATTTCTACTACCGGGGTTTTAAAACCAGTATCCCGGTTTAAAATCTAAAAAATACCGAATACTGGTATTGAACTTTTGGTCCGATATTGTAATTCCTAAGCACATCTTTCAATTTTCCACGAGGTTGAAAAAGAGGGAAATCTCAACGCGTTATATCAGAGACTCAGCGAACCCCCATAAAGGCACTGCGGCACTGAGGACCTGGGTTCGCGGACAACAGTTTAAGAATCGATATGATAAAGCATTCTGAGAACACTCTGTGATTTTCTTTATGGGACAAAAAAGTGAAAATAATTTCTTTCTTTATTTATTTATTTTTTGTTATTAATATTTGAAGATGTACTTTTCGTACACCCGGTGGTACATTTATCACACACACATTTAAAAAATGACTGCAGATAAAAAGTACAAGATAATTACTATAACTACTTGTTTAAATAAGGCAAGCATTATTAGTGAATTGTTTAAATTACTATCGTTACGTAAATTTAGAGATAGAAATGCGTATTGCAGATGCTTGTTCTGCAAATTCACTTAACCGCGCTTGAAAATTACCGATGTATTTTAAATACTAGTATACGCCTTGATGGGTGGGTAAAAACTCATTTGAATAAAAATTCCTCTAAAGATAACGAAGACGATCATAGCATTCGGTGCCAATAGATGGAGCTGGTTCTCCAGTAACATGACTAAATCTCAGAAGTGACTGCATTGACGGAAATATGATCCACGATGGAAGTAAAAAGTTTGACAGGTTTTTGCAAGAAAAACTCTTCAGCTGAAATTCATCGGCCATTGGTAAAAGTGTATGGTACAAGTGTTATGCCATGAAGAATGGCGTGATTTTGGTGCACGGAATTCGACAAGGCAGAACAGATGTGCGAGATAAAAAAGAGCGTTTTTGGTGAGAGGTATTGGACCACCCTCTTTATAGTCCCGACCTCGAACCAAGTGGTTTCTATCTCTTCGGACTTTTAAAGAAACACATGGGAGGTCAGTATTCCAGAAACGATGCTGAGGTTCAGCAAGCCGTCTTAATGCTGATTGCTACGATGCTGGTTTTGATGGCTAGTGTACTGATGAAACAAATAGCTCGATAAGTATGGTGACTATGAGGAGCAGGGTTCGGCAATTGGTACGCGTGCCACATGTGGCACGCAGTGCAATTATCAGAGACACGCTACACTACTCTAAGCATTTGTCAGTTTTGAGTGAATGGAAATTGATAAATAATGGACTTTATTTGACAAACATCTTCAGAATTATGGACATTTACGGAATCATGAAAAAATCAGAAAGATAACTCTAAAGATAAACTTATAGCTATTTTGTAAATTATCGAATGTCATTGCTCGAGAAATTTAATTGTTTGAAGAGAGACGATTGCATGTATTCTACTTTTTGTGCTTTTGTTTCTACATATCTAAGTAAAAAATCTTTCCTCATATGAAAAATATTACAAGTCCGCAAAGAAATTGCTTAGCAACTGAATGCTCAGAATCGTATCAAATTGAAAATCACAAGTTATACACACCTGATTTTGCAATATGGAAGTACAGCGCGATGCACACAAGTACTAGGTTCAAATTAAAATGTTTTATTTATCTTTTTATTTAAATATAATAAAGGGAAATACTTATACTTTATGTTGTCTATTTCTAAATTTCATAAATATGTTTAAAAATGCATAACATATGTATGATTTTATTTATTTATTTATAATTGTTATATTTTTTGCTGTGTATTCTGATGGTAAGAAATTTCTTTATATGGGATGAAAAATTTATATATAATCAAACTTTTAACCAATATTATTGACCTCTATTCTCTAACTTGCGAGAATTGAACTGTTTCAAAAATGTAGTACGGTGTGGCACGCTAAATGATATTGGTAGATTGGTTTGGCACGTCACAGCTAAAAGGTTGCCGACCCCTGATGTAGAGTATAAAGAAGTACTTGTGCCATCCTACATTGTATATATATTTTTTATGTCCTCAATAAATATTTACTCTCTCTCTCTCTCTCTGTGTGTGTGTGTGTGTGTGTGAATGAGCTTGTCACCTTACTTTTTGAAACCCCTTCGTATTTCATAATCGCTATTTGAATGGAAAAGACGTTATCTCTTCCTTTCTCTCAACAAATGTTTCTATCATATACAAACAACGGCCACAATAGCCTAGTGGTTATGATCATGACTCGTAGGTTCGAATCCTGGTGCCTCTGAAGGCCCGTATTGTAGAAGGGCTGATGCACATTTAATCTGTTGAGGCTCAAAGTCCTCCCTTTGGCGTGGTATGGTAGTTTGGAGACAGGTTGCCAGTTCAGGTATTAAACATGGTTCGAAATTACGACATCCATCCGCATTAGCTCTCGAGTGGCTTTATAATGCAATGTGAATAAACTCACAATTTTTATTGAAATATGTATTTTGGTAAAGTTTTATTTTCTTTTCTGTTGCCATCTCTATCCTACATTATATTTTTAATAAGGAAAAACAAAACCCAATATCAAAAGCAATAGAGTTTTTATTGCATCTTTATATATTGTCATAAAATACACAAGCTATGTTTGTTAGAAACTTTCTTTTTTTATTGTAAAATAAAGATATTTTTGATTGGTGAGAGGCATTCTCTCTCTATATAAATTTAATGTTTACATGATAGTGAAAACTATGCTTAGAATTACAAATCCTTTCACTACTGAGACTATAAGAACAAATCTTAATATTACAATACATTTCTTTTTCATATTACTATGCTTAATCATAATATTACAATACATTTCGCTTAAAGGATTACAATCATCTTAATATTACAATACATTTCACTTTGGATATTAAATGCTATTTTGTACCATATAGAATGAAACTTCAATAAGATTCATAAATTCTTCGCCCATTCAATGGCTGGAGTTCTCTGAAGTTATTAATTAGTTTGCATCCATAGAAAAATTTATTCTCCGTCACAGAGTGTAACCTGAAAAATTGGTTGATCTGCAAAACAAAAACATTGCATATTTAATTAGTTGCTCAAAATTAGTGTTTGGTATGCATGATCTTCGAAAAACACTTACGTTAAGAAAAAATGGGGAATTATGAAAAATGTATTTTAGTACACAGTAGTGGGCTAACTGTCATGAGCACTCCCTATATATATTTATTTATATATCTTGTGTGTGTGTTCAAATTTTCAATCGTAAATAAAATACTTTTTATTCATCCACTCAAGTTGAAATACATTTTTCTAAAACTTGTAGTGGATTAACATTTTTCTAAAACGTGATGCCATTACAGTTTTTTCAAATATATATGTATTAATTAAATTTAATTAATTAATTACAGTTTAAGAGATATATTTCAGTCGATATTATTCCTCTAGATGGCAGCACCATTGGATAAAACAGCTTTTGTTAAATTTGTGATGAAGAAAGCATTCCTTTTATCACTGGTTTTAAGATAAATTCTTACCTATTATATTTATCCTGGTTGATTACGGTTGATTACGGTGTATCTGTGGGCGTCTGGACTGAAAATCAGTCCTCAATCCCATATCGTGATAGTCTTAGATGTTGGAACGACGTTTGTGGAGTTTTTCATTCTGCGGAGAGGCTTGCTGGCTATTGGTTGGTTGGAGGCGATCTGGAGGCGTGGCTATGAGTGGCGTCTTGACTGGGAATTTTGGAACTTTCCCTGGGAAAGCTGCTTGACTGAGAGCTGAGACACTGCTCTCTGATTTATATTTATCCTGTTGTAAGACATCTCCTTAAATACTGATCACAAATGGCACCGCAACAGTTGAATCAACAGAGTGACGTACAAATCGGTAGAGGAGAGGCTTTGGATAACCACACAAAAATGCTCCTGTAGTCACGAATTGCATGTTTCCTTTTCAGGACTTTTTGATCGTTAAAATTGTTCTCCATCGTTCTTAAATCAATTTGTATAATTTTTTTCGCTGACTGTGAAAAAATAATTTCATTTTCTGAAATAGGTTTTGATGGCTCAATTGACTTGGATTTTCTGTTTGTGCCATAAGTCTTAAAATACTTTATACTTGGTGTATCCAGTTTGAAGTGATATTTTTTCCTACTGCTTTTGTTACGTTATAGCCTATTGATCTCGTAATGCAGTCAAATGATCTTGTGGTGAGAAAAATAAATGTATAAAGGGGAGTTTTTCTAAAAGTTACAATTGACTTCAACTTTTTAAAGACTAGAGAATTCGTTGGAAGGCTTTCATTGAAAATTTCACGACAGATAATCAAAGTTTCGCCCTGTGAATAAGTTATGTTATTATCTTCAAGTTCTGTGGTCAAATGAAAATTTGAAATGGAGATGTAAATGTATTATATCGCGAGTTTCAAAAAAGGAGTCAACGAATTTTTTACTGATACATTGAATTGAACCAGACGATAAATTCCCCAAGAATTCAAAAACGTTTTGGACTGTCAATCTATTATCAGCAAATTTTAAATCTATTTATTTTTGAAATTCGAATTCATTTTCCACTTAAAATTTTTTATGGTGTTTATGCATTACTATCGACCGATTTCGCCAAATGCTGTCATTGTGTGGACGAAAAGAGTATTGTTTTTCCATTTTTAGCTGCATTTGGTGGCATCTTTTTATCTGACTAAGACAATGCTGCTCAAACTTTCAATATTTGCGACCCAATGTTCAACCATAATTTTCATCGCCCCCTCCATACAAATAACGATATATTGGATTCAATAATACTATACTTTGTTACTAAAGCTGCAATACGACTCTTTTTTAAGCATCGTCGGCTTATATAAACGTCTCGTTCAGCCAAAGCGTTAATTGCCTCGGACGTATATATACGTCTTTCCGAAGTACGATCTTTTCTGTGCACTGCCATTCATAAAATTATTCCGAAGGCTTTGGAATACAATAAAAGGACCTTGACAGTGTTTGATAAGAAATAAGTAAATTTTATTTACTTATTTCAGAAGATTTGCTTATTTATTCCTCCCCCCACCCATACATCACATACGCGCACCTACTTGGAAAATGGTTGCATTGTGAAGTAGATCACGTAACTTTTGACTGGCGGTTAAAGGATTAGTTATAACCGCACAAATTATCAAGATAAGTGTTAATTTTTGTGTATAATTTTATATATGACTCAAGCCTATGGGGTCATTGGTAGTTATTAAACTTGTTCTTTACTTAATATTGTGTTAAATTAATTATAAAATCATTGTGCAGTACTGATACATTAAGAGTATCATATTATTGTAAATGTTACTTGTATTTATTATGTCAGAATGTATTTTGTGTGTTTGTTTTCTCCAGTAAATTAATAATTTTTTTCCTAAATAATGTTTTGTTTTCGACTTTTCAATACGCTCGCGCCCCTCTCGTAGAGTTATCATGCTCCCTTAGGGGTGCACGCCCCACAGTTTGAGAAACACTGAACTAAGAGATATAATATACAAGTACTTTCTTACTTAGCGTAAATTTGCTTAGAAAAAGCTACCAAGGAAAAACAGTGTTAAAAAGGGCTTATATTCTTCAACGATATGTGTATTAAATCTAGCTGCCCGATGCAATTAGTTATAAAATATATAAAATATACGCACGTGTCGACTTTGAATATAATTAATATTCTTCAAAATGAACCATTGAACCCCTGCATCACAGCCTGGAATTGTCAGAGAACCCTCGTAGTGGTAAAATGACGTCGATTCATGTGGTATAAGAACTTCGAGATTCAGATCCGATCGAAGCTGGGTTTTATAATCTCTGAAATGTATCTGCGATAGAATTTCGTACAAAGCATGGAATCCTTCATTGTATACAGATTGTGTCCTCTGAAAAAGAATAAAAATATAAATGATTCTCATTTCTTCAAAAATAACCTTTTATATCTGCAGCGACCCCTACTTCCTCAAGTCGCAATCAACACAAGACACGAATAAAAACCCTTGATGACTGCCCCGAATGAGAATTTCTCTTGGCCCAATCGTCTATGCAGTGATCCCCTACCACAGACTGGTACCGGTACAAATAGGCTGTGCAATGGTCCATAGTCAGTGGATCAAATGGTACTGGGCCACCCAAGGAGCATTAATTAACTTCTATTTTATTTACTGTGGTGTGTTTTGGAGGGTTTGGTGACTTGCCATGGAGATCTCTTCATACTCCATGTTAAATCACTTTATATTCATTTTGGGTGAAACTGTATTTTATTCTGAAGGCTTATTTTAATACAAATAAACAAAAATCCTTAAATCAAAGCAATCTAAGAAATAAACAATCAACTTCCCTTCCATCCCCTCAGCAGGCCGTGGTAAAATTATCAAACATTAAACGGCCCAACGAAAGGGCTGGGGAGCACTGGTCTAAGGCCAAAGTGGAGTAGCAGTGGGATAGTAGGTCAGTGTTTCAAATAAACACCCCTGCCGAAAGTTCTTCAGTGGTGACCCAGGAATTTAACACTCGATGGCAAGACATCCTAATGCTACTGGCTTTATTCTATGGAGAGAGTCTAGGAAATATTTTCCCAACTAAATCAGGACGAGTAATTCAAACGGCAACATCTCACTTGTCAACTAGACCCGCCACCTCAACAGGAGATTGACCATCACGTCAACGGAAAAACATCCTAACGACGCTCAAACCTACTGGAGATGTGTATCAATTACAGTTTCTGCTGGAAAAACCACCTCCTCTCAATATCGCTCAAAAAGTCCACCAACAGCAAAACACTCTCTTCTCTAGGAAGGGTGTATGCAGTGACCCCTACTTCCTCAAGTCGCAATCAGCAAAGGCCTTTAACAACTGCCCTTATTTGGGATTCTCTTTCGTCCGAGTCGTCTAAGGCATGCAATGAATAGAAATTGACCAGTAGCTCAGTGTTTCAAGTAAAAATTTCTGCCAAGATTCTTCATATCCAACAAAGATACATTTATCTCAAGCGGCATTTTTTTTAAAACGTTGGTGATAAATAACGTGAAATTCTATGATACTGTTTGTTGATAAGAGTAAATCATTCCTAAATCTTACAAGTGACTGACAGATACGGCATTTGCAAATGAGAGATATACAACGGTTTTAGAAATCCACGGTGCTCTTAAAATATCTTTGACAGCTGTGCATTCTGAGTTTGCTTTATGTGTTAACTGAAAACTACTCGATGGTACAGCAATAGGGAAGTTATTATAGATTTCCCCCTAAAATACAAGAAAATAAATATAATTAAAATTAATATTATCTGCTTAATTTAGTGTTAACTGTATAAGAAAAACGGAAGGCGACAGAATTGTACGGTTGGCAGCATTCTATTTTGAAAACCATGGAATCGATGAATTAGTTATAAATTTCGTGCATAGATGGTGCATCTGACTGGGAAAACTATACAACAATGCTTTCATAATAACCACCATTTGCTGTAGTAACATGGTGGCGCAGGCTGAGTAGAGAATTTACAAACGCCAGTGCAAACATTTCATTTCGAATAGTCTGACCTACACCAGAAATTTATTGTTCCATTTCAAATATGGTTTTGTGGATTGTTACAATACATCTGATCTTTCACGTACCCCCGAAGATTAAAAAAACCTTTGGGCTTTAAATCAGAGAAATAGAAAGACCATTCACTGTCACCTCAATCAAGGTCTATGACACGATCATCGATTTTGGGGTGGCTGTTGGATGACTTGACGAACAACTGCAACATTCCCTTCCGTAGTTTCTGCAATTGGATGACCGACATTTCCGCCACGGCTATCGCCTTAAGGCATGAGCCAACTGAGCATGGGTCCAGGGCTTAGGTTTTAGTAGAAGCCTCGTTTCGTTCTCAATAAGATCATGATCCAAATAGTTTTAATGGTCGAATTGTCTGGGACATATTCTCCAAAAAACTGGGAATTTCAAATTATAAGACAACTGGCAACAGTGTCAAGACAGCGTTATTATGTAAAAACTGTCATCAATGTCTGAGCCTACCACCATTCACCATCATTATTTATTTAGTCGAAAGGCAACTGTTGATTCCTGCCGGTTTGTATCAATCTTTGTGAGATTGCAAGCCCGCACATTTGTTTCAGATTTCATTTTGGGCGAGTATTAGACAATGTTTACTTTTACTTTGATTACAATTTACTGTTTACTTTGAAGGGTCCCATGTGAGGCCTAATTTTGCATAGAGGCCCAGGGCTTCAAGAAGTCTTAAGACGTTCATGGTCATCACTGACATTCCCAGAACTTTGAAACTTTTTGCACAGCACTTTTATTTTCCTTCCCGTTTCTGTCATTAAATTTTCTTCAGAAACTACGTCTCTTTGCAACAAGGTCTGGTAAAACTCTGAATGATAAAACTCTAAAACAAAAAACATTTGTTGTTCCCGCGAGCAAACCATTTCGAAGAATACACCAAACTTTTGAGCGAATTATGGAATACCGATCTGACACTACGGATATAAAATATTGTTTTCCCAGTCAGAAGTGCTACCTGTTGATAAACTTTACTACTAAATATGAAACTTGATGAGAAATGATTCTCTGGTTACCAAAGCAGAATACAGTAATCCGTATATTTCTATCGCCTTCCATTTTTCTTTAATTTATTTTTCAAATCACTGGTCTTTTTGTGACGGATCTATCCACGACTATATTAACACCTTGGGGACTATTCTGGGGGAAAATAATTTTATTCAACCAACTTTCGCCGACCAAGAAAGCATCATTATGTAAATGAAGTATATTATATAAATTCTGTTTCAACGATTTTGAGGGTTGGCACGTTGGAGTTGGCAAGTAGGAGTTAGCAATGAGTTTGCGAGTTAGTTTGTTAGTTGAAGATTGAAAGAGATAGTGGAATTATTAAGAGGTCTTGGAGTTGTCCAGGAAAACGGATTACACCAGTAGATCCAACGGCATTGATCAATCCCGATAAAGATCACCTGCAAGATTCAAGTGTAGGATCCACTGCATAAAAATTACAGGTATCGTGAGCTTGGTTAATTAGAAGTAGCTTATTAGTGTGCGACGTGGATATATTTGAGCGTATTTAAACTGTCTTAGATTCAGTTGAGGGTCCGTAGTAGTATCCCCGTGTAATAGAATCTCCCCTCCGCGCTCTACTATTTCATCGCCTATCTTAATTAGATTGTTATTGTATCTGATTGATATTTTGGTAACAATAAATTAATTGGATTGAAATCATGTCTGTTGATCATTCAGTTTCTCCCACACACCTAGCCGGGTTGAAAGGTAGACAAGGGGTTTCAGAGTCAAGCAGGAACCGACAGGTATTACAATTTTTGGAACATTAAGTATATAAGAAAAGCTTCCAGAAAGAAAGTTTCCATTGGGCCGTAAACAGAAAAAAAGACGTATTAAAACAGAAAAGTAATTTTTAGCTTCTTCTCCAACATAAAAACACCGAAATTATAACCTTTGTAAAAGCATGAATTTTTGTTTATAGAAGTCATAGGGTTTTGTTCATGTCATTTTTGGCTTCCTCTCTCATAGAAGTCTGCTGCCTGGGATTTAAGGAAGCATGTGATGACCATTTGCATAGCTTCTCCCTGGGAAAATGCTGACTTGAAAGGAATTTCCTTTTGTGTAAGAAAAAACGGATGTCACTGGGATCATAATCTGGACTGTAAGCTGGATGGTCAAGCACCTCATAGCATAATTGCTACTGTGGATGTTTTGTGCCCTCCATCATATGTGGGCTGGCGTTACAATGAATCAATACAACTCCAGCATCTATTTGTTGTACGGAAGTCGCAATTTTTGCTACATTAAAAAATAAGGGTTGAGAATTTTATCTCAAATCTCACCACGAAATTGGCTGAAGAATTGAATAAAATTCAACGATTTTGACTTCTACAACGACATTACTACATGGGGAAGTATGATCTGGTCCATACAATAGAGACGCAAAAAATGTCCTCAACATGCACATTCACCATTCTCGTTGTACCTCTTTTCTTCTTTAGTCTGTGTGAGGAATTTATTTTCTGGATGATAATATTACTAATGAGACATTAAGCTTATTTAAAAAAGTTGAAAAACTTTATCAAAAAAGAAAGTTGGAGTGTTTTTCAGTACAGCGTATACAAAATACATTGAATTTTACTATTTATTAGGAGACAAATATCTAAGAGTCAGACAGAAGATTCTACATACTTCAAAAAGGACGGACACAATGGCAATTTCGCCTCTATCATCTCTATGCAGAAATTGAGCCTATAAGGGAAAAATACATATTATATTTCATTCGATACATATCAGATACAAATAAAAATCATACTAAAGATATTAAAAAATATCTACCTAATACAAACAAATAACCAAATTACTAACAAAAGAAAACTTTAAGTAATTAACTTTAAGTACCCGTTTTGGTACAGATATCGTATATGCCTGGCCACCGCCATTTTGAATTTCTGTTTTGGTGACCAGTCCTTTTGTACTAAATAGTGTATTTACAGGCCGCCACGTTAGGCTTAAAGTGTAACACGTAATTACTATCCGAAAATATGAGCAAAAATCAGAGAATCAGAAATTGAGAGGGAAAACAAGTCCAAGTTCTGGAGAAATATGAGCATAAAGAGAATGAAAAAAATTTTTAAACTCCTTAAAAAAATTAAAGGGTTTATATAGATTTATGTAGTTCAGAACGTTATGGTAATCATTACCATTTAAATAAAATTTATAAAGAACAAAATTCAATTTTAAATCATTAATTATGTTATTAAAGGAAATCAGCAAGGAATGTAGAAAAAATTAAGCATTATGGATTTATAAACGAATTAAATATTAAGTACTGTGATTAGTTAATTAGTGTAATTAAATAACTAACATAGATAGTTAATTATTGTAAAAATTAAAATAACCTTGAATCAGAGAGAGTAGGATTGCCGGGAATAAAGATATCAGCGACGAGAGAGAGAAATTTCCTGGTTACTACAATCGTACAATAAACGTTTTTTTTTTTTTTTTGGTGAGGGGTTGGAGGTCGGGGATCTCTCGATATCCTATTACTATTACTCAAGATTAATATTTGTAAATATAAATTAGAATGTTATTGAAGTACCATCTGCATGACAACCCGTAATATTTGGAGAACTAAAGTCTTTGCTAGATTATATTAGATAAATATTGTATTGCCTGTATTCTGAAGTAGCAAAAGATGAACACAGGGCGAGTGTGTGTTTTATTTACGTCACGCTATAAAGCTACACCTAGAGAAGGCTATTGCGACGGGCCTCATTAATTTGAACCATGGTTAAGTGATGATGATAACACCTGAGCTGACAGCCCCCCCCCTGCCACACCACACCAACGGGTAAACATCTGAACCTCAATATATTGAATTCAGCGAATTTTTTGTTTGAATCTGTAAGCATAAAAAAAAAGGCCATCTCGCAGGAAAAAGGAACTCAAACAAAATTTTTTTAAATGCACATTTTCTTTTGATGTTGTTGTTGTTACTTATCTCCTTGTCTAGCTTCTGCTGGACGAGATCTATGAGTTTATTCATCCTCAAAAGGTCATAAACTAGCAAGGAAGACCTAGCAAGTCGTCGTAGAACAAACCCAGGTATCCAAGAATATGAGTTGGTGAAACCTGCTCGATGTTACATTTTGGACAAATCGGGTGGGTTTTATGGCCACCCTGGAAGGGAAGGCTTCTTAAATGTCTACTGAGAAATTTGGAAATTGCCGTCTGGGTGCTTCTGTCGCAATTCATAGCAAGGGATCTTCCAGGAGAGTCAGCTCGATACTAAATATGAACCGGGGGGGGGGGACCAGCCAAGTCTCTTTATCAGTATATTTTCTGGCATCTCTTGTTAATGTGTCTAATTTTAATGTTTTGTTTAATATCCTAATGTTAATGTTGTGTATTTGTCCTTTTTTTGAAAGGAAAATATTAGATATCCTTCTGATGTATTAATACACAACATTCATCTGAAAATATTCCAGCGAGGATTATAATCAATATAAATGGGCAAATATTAGTCCACGACTTAAAAAAAATAAATATCTTAAGCTGTTCATTCCCGACAGCGACTGTGAGGAGTAAAATATTTCCTCCTTTCGTGACGCTATCAAAAAGCTGTCGTGGCCTGATTTTTCAAGATGGCCTTACTACTGCCCTAGAGAATTAGTTAAAGACCGAAAAAGAAAACCCATTGCATGGTTACATACCTCCATGTCGTATCGCTTTCCATCTATAACATGTTCAGAGCCTGCAGTTTTTTTGGAACCCCAATGGAAATGCACTAACTCTAAAAAGTATAATGTACCTTTTACTTGAATCCAACGATCGACTTTGTCCCTTGGCGTTATTTGAACTGAAAAAGAAATTCATAATTTTTAATATACAGACTGACTTTAAAATGTTAGGACAAACTTTGAGGCGTGGTAAAGCTCGCTAAAACAAACAGTTCTTGTATAGGAATACATGGGTAGAAGTGCCGCGTTGTAACACAAACAGAAAACATAGCAATGATGAATAAAAATAAAGCAAGATTACTTCTTTTAGGTATGTCTGTCGTACAGTCCTCGATCTACTGCTTTCAGCACTGGTAAATGAACCATTTTCACACAGCTGTCGATGCATTTGCTGAAACATTTTGTAGTTCGGCATGCACTTTCTTGGAATCACCCATAACAACCGAAATCTCAAGCGCAAATGCCGATTTTGGTGGTGCAACAGATCACTGGTAAACCTCTTTGCTGCTTTGAACTATCGCCAAGATCGGCCAATCACACCATAAAGGTCGCCAAGCAAGCCTGACGGTTGGTAGATGCAATTTCTAAAGCTGTTTTAATATTTTATATACGCAATTACTGATTAAGTATGCTGCTAATGAACATTTTATGTTTCCACTAATATGTTATTCTTTTTGTTCGTGCCTCAACGCTGTACTTCCAGACATATATTTCTATACAAAAATTATTTGGTTTAGTAAGCCACACCTCTACCACGCCTCAAATTTTAGTGATTATAGAATCTCCCTGTATTTATTCACCATTTATAGACATTTATCTATAATATGCAAAAAAATCATTTTTATATTAATTTTTATTCATTGATATTGGTGAGAATACATGACTTAAAATATTAAAAGTACTTGTAAATATATTTTGAATAAAAAGTAACACATTAAAGAAAAAAAATGTCCTACCAATACTAAATTTAACAGGCATACGAATTCACTAACAAAAATGACATTAAAAAAATCCTAACTCAGGTCTTTCAAAAATGTATTACATCAATTATATAAAAAATTTGTAAAATTTCGAATTTAAGTTTCAGAGCAAATATTTTTTCACGTATTTAATTAATTGGTACTTTTAGTTCCGACGGCGCAGATCTCACCATGTTGGCATTTTTAGCGACAACACACAATATAAACGCAAAAATATTAATAAATATTAGTTCGCGTAAGTTTTTCATTTATTTTTGATGCATAAAGGTTGCCCAACAGTTGAGTTAAATAATAATTTTATGTTATAATGAATCAGCAACATTAAATTATGAACTTCAAAGTTAAAAAGGACACCACAAAACTCAATAGTAATGAAATGATGACATTTTATCAATAAATATTGCATTTTTATATCATATCGAAATAGAGGCAATAGTAAAAATCCTATTTTTCAATTCGGTCAGATAATTTAATTTCATTTAATAATAATGAAAGTTGAATATATATATACATCACAAATATTAAAGTACAAATAAAACGAGCTTCCAGTCTATTAGTCTAGAAATTTAATATTATGTTCATAAAGATATTCATGAATGCAATACACACACTGTGGCCAATGAAACAAAAAAAAACCTTTGAGATTTTCAGTTGAATGCGTGCTAGGGAGGAAATATGTAAATTTTTTGTATTGTATGATGTGGGTTATACGTGGTTAAAATGTTAGTATAACTAAGGTGGAAGGGTGCTTTTCACAGTGGGTTTTCTGGTATATTATCAAGAGGATTTATCATTGGCTCTTTATCACTTTCGAATTAAAATGGGGAAAATTACAGATCTTTCACCATTTGAAAAATGGCTTATTGTTGGTGCCCGTTTAGCAGAAGCCTCGATTTTGAAGGCAGTAAATCTCACTAGGTTCTCAAAAGCTTTCAAAGGTTAAATCACAACTTTCAGTTCTTCTCTAGAAGATGTAACTATGGCTCGAGCACAATTTTCCAAGAAATTGTACGGCAAAATAGAGACTCTACTGTGCTTCAACTGACACAAATCGTCAACCAAGGCTCTTCCCAAAAGATTTCAGCTCGAACCAAGTGCAGAGAATTGCAGAGGATAAGAATGTATAGTCGCGTGCCTGTGAGAAAACCACTCATTTCTGCCCTAAATGCAAAAATTGGCTTTCAGTGGTGTCGAGAAAGAAGACGCCGGGCATCTGAGGATTGGAAATGGATAGTGTGGTCGGTTGAACCACGTAACACCTTATTTTGCACTGATGGAAGACGTTGAGTCTGGAGAGAACCCCACGAAGCCATGAATCCCTCCTTGCCTTTCTCGCATTATGCAAGGATCTGGTGGGAGTATCATGATATGGGGCTGGTAGTAGATGTGGTGCTCTGGTGTTCCTCGAGGGTAAACACACACACACACACACACACAAACACCATGAGATAGTATCTAGATATACTGGCGAATCAAGTTCATGGAAGGATCTGGTGGGAGTATCATGATATGGGTCTGGTAGTGGATGTGGTGCTCTGGTGTTCCTCGAGGGTAAGCAAACACCATGAGATAGTACCTAGATATACTGGCAAATCAAGTTCACCGTGCAATGTTGCATTTTTACACTGATGGTAACGGATACTTCACGGTTGATACTGCTACCATACATTGTACCAGAAGTGTGCAGAATTGGTTCGCTGAACATCAATCTGACTTCCTACATCTTTCCTAGCCACCGTATTGCCCGGATCTTAACCCAATAGAAAATATGTGGGATACAGTGGAAAGACACATGGAACAGCATTCCCCTCTTCCGTCTAATTTACAAGATCTAAAAAGCGGCATAACCAATACATCATATTCATTGGACGTAAATACACTACAGAAACATGTAAAGTCGATGCCCCAGCAAATCACAGCAGTTATTCGGGCAAAAGGTGATTCAATAAAATATTGATCCTGTTTTTCCGATTCATTGGCCAGTGTTGGACATTAGCACTCTCGACATTTACTTCATCATATTTACTCGAATACATGTATCCAAAAATATAAAATGAAGGAATTTTTGTAAAATGCGAACTTTAGAAAGTTCTTTTAATTAAAATTTAAAGTACTCTTCAGTAAAAAAAAAGTATCAATCCTCAAAATTCATCAAAGACTTCTTTGGATGATCCATATCATTCCAAAAACACATCATTAATACGCTTTCCTATTTGTAGTTTGAATCTTTTATTTAAAAGATTTTTTTCATTCTTACCTGTGTAACCAGTATTTTCAATGGTAGCTTTAGTAAGTGGAAAATTGTAATTCGTATATTTTATTCTTTTCATTACAACGTTTGTTTCAATCCTTGATGTGCGAATTGCTATAGGAGACTGATTTCCTCGATAGCATGTCTGATACAAGGAAGTCCATTTTTGCTTGCCTGTAAAAGAAAAAAAAGCAACTTCAAATTGTACTTACGAGAGAACTTTTAAATTAAAATCAAATAGCATTATAAATAATAAAATTTTCGAAAAATGCTGTCATATCAATAAAGAAATGGCCATTGTATAAAATCGGGCAAATACTAGATAAGTTCTGGCAGGATATTTTCTACATTTCCCATTACTGTTTTATAACTGGATTGATAATTAAGAATTAAAATACACGCTAACATACAGACTTATGAAATAAAGAATCCAAATATATAAGAATTTATATGTGTTACAATAACGGTTTTTTCGTAACCGAATTTACACTCATGTCTATAAATTAAGGATAATTCAGAATCACACAGAAATTGAACTCTAAAATAAAAATTTCACCTGTAGAATTATCACACACATCTTGAAGAAGAATATGCAAATTACAGGAAACCACCAGATGGCACGGATAGTACGTCACAATAAAGAGAGTGTAAGAGAGGGGTATATAAGGAATGGTGGCAAAGAAGTAAAATTCTTCACAAGCGCTTTAAAAGCCTTTCAGTGCAATAACCGCATCGTTATGGCCCAAAGGAAGCATTTGGAGGATTTTTTACGTGGTAGAATTATCGGACGACTGGAATGTGGAAGTACCCAGCTGGAAGTATCCGAGGAACTT
Source organism: Trichonephila clavata (assembly GCA_019973975.1). Taxonomy (NCBI): domain Eukaryota; kingdom Metazoa; phylum Arthropoda; class Arachnida; order Araneae; family Nephilidae; genus Trichonephila; species Trichonephila clavata. Next base: position 106,867 of record BMAO01022851.1, read on the forward strand.
GGAATCTCCCAGAGTGTCATCTCCAGCCTTTGGCAACAATTCCAAGATGATGGTAATGTGAGTAGATGTTACAGCACAAGTCTCCCCCGAGTTACAACGCCGAATGAGGACTGATATTTGGCAGTTACTGCCAAAAGAAACAGACGGAGCACAGCATCAGACCTGTCTCGTCAGCTCTCTTCAGCTACTGGTACGACAGTTTCAAGGCAGACCGTGTACAGACGCTTAGGGCAAATTGGTCTATATGCTCGTAGGCCTGTCAGATGTGTCCTTACCGCAACTCACTGTCACCTGCGATTAACCTGGAGTAGAGAGCATGCATTGTGGACACCGCAACAGTGGTCTTGTGTGATGTTTTCCGACGAGTCCAGGTTTAGTTTGCAGTCTGATTCTCGCCGTACTTTCATATGAAGAGCGCCAGGTACCTGTTACCACCACGAGAACACCATTGAACGACACAGTTACGGTGGTGCAGGATGGCTCCTTTGGGGAGGAATTATTATTGGTTACAGAACTGACCTGCATGTTCAGAGTGAAACGATGACAAGCCACATCTATCCACATCTATCGGGATGTCATTCTGGAACAACATGTACGTTTGTTTCGGGGCGCCATGGGTGCTGAATTTCTATTTATGAATTACAACGCTCGTCCTCACCGTGCAAACATTGTAGACGAATGCCTTCAATCGGAGGATATCACCCGTATGGATTGGCCAGCATACTCACCAGAATTGAATCCAATAGAGCATATGTGGGATATGCTTGGCCGACGAATTGCAGCCCGTCAATCCCCTCCCACCTATCTACTGGAACTTCGGAGAGCATTGCTTGATGAGTGGTGTAATATTCCCCAAGATCAGATTGATAATTTGATACTCAGCATGCGTAGGCGTTGTAAGGCCAGTATTGCATCGTCGGGGAGACATACTCCGTATTAACCATCATACTAACCATGTTATACTGTTTTTTGTAAATAGGTTCTTTTTTGAAATTTGCTCCAGGGAGTAAAAATCGCAATTTTTATTAATTATGTCAAACATATAGCATCTTTTTTGCTCTTTACTTTTTGTTTAATAAATAGACTTTACAAATAAGTCAAATTTGTTTTGCTTCTGTCTCTTTCTTTGCCTTAACTTCATTATCCTTAATTTATGGACATAAGTGTAATATATACAGTATATTTCTCATCAAAAATACTAATTTTTTCAGTATTTCGTTTTATGTTTTTATATTCGGAAACGTATTCTTAATTGTTTGGGTTAATAAGTTTTGAAAGGTTTGGAAAATAATTTTTGAATCGCGAAGTATTTGAGAAACCAGTTTATGACTAAGCTCAGTGGCTGAGTGGTCGCCACACCACAGGTCCGGGGCTCAAATCCCGGACTGGGCAAGGTCGATTCAGCCTTTCACCCCTTCAGTGGGTCGTTGAATGAGTACCAGGCTTGCTTGGGAACTAAACACTGGGGATTTTTGACCATCTGATCGGAACATCTGCTCAAGCACCTCAGTGCAAAAGGTCACGTATACTGAGATACACACAGCAGGTCTTGGCCCTCATGGGCTGTGGCACCACTGAATTTGGTTGATTTTTTAAAATTCGGGATCTATTTGTTATAAATCCCCTTAATTAGAAACTCTCATGAGGAATTTTGCAAAATTCAAAATTTTGCAGTTTTCAGATGATTTTTTTTTTCAAAAGGGCTTTTTTTTGGCACGCAAACCTTTGCAGACGAGGCAAGTACCCTAAGTGTGAGAGCTATTTCAGTGTTGGTACCATCTAGTGGCGGCTCTCTCAACCACATTTTGACGTTTGAATTAATCCTAATTCTCTTGTCGCATGCTAAATATTACCGTGATTTAATTTCGCCGAGAGAACCAGAAACAAATTGACACTCAAGCGATCTTTTACATGCCATATAATCATATAACATGCGTGCCTACGATTTTCGTATCCTAAAAATCTATCGACTCCTGCCGGGATTGAACCCGCAACCTTACGCTTACGAGGTGGATGCAAGCTACTTCTAAGCCACCGAGCCAACTAGATGAGATAATATATACATAAAAATTCTTTTTTCGAAGTTAAATAACTATTCGAATTAATTTCGTTAATTTATCCAGTAACAGAATAACTTAGTTCCTTGTGCCGTTAACAAAAATAACAATTTTATCCAGCAAAAATGAGATTCTTAATATTATTAAGGATACCCAAAGATTTTAGAAACTCTACACTATTTGATTAATACAGGGGTAACCAACGCGCGGCCAGCCTTGAATAATTTTGCGGCCAACTAGATTCTTCACAATTTGTGCAATAAGCTTGTTTATAGTGTAGTGTTTTGTAAAAAATAAATCCCATTATTGTTTCTTATTTACCATTTTGCTTCTGTTTTGATAGAGGCCTAGATATGGGCCATATTGCATTGTAGCGATACCCCGCATCACCAAGCTTGATTCCTGTAACTTTTTTCAACTTAACACCTGCGAATGTTTCTTTTCGAAAACGAGACTAACTTAACTAACTTAAATCACGCTCAAACTTATCGGACGAAAACCTTCAACATCAATTACGATGTACAAATACGCGCATTGAGATCGACTGGCAAAAACTGAGTGAAAAAATTGCGAAATAAATATTTCCTTATTTAGATAAATTAAACATTATTTGATCATTGCATTATAATTACTATATTATCTATGTCTGTATACAGTGAACATCGTTTATATCCGAATCATTTGGGACCGGACACCGATCGGATTCGCGATTGTTCGGATAACTGAATGCGATCCTTCCAGTATATGAAACCGGACACTATACGAATATTGAAAATCATCATCTGCGGGAAACGTGCTGGAAGAAAAAGCAAAATAGGGGCAAAAGGTCGCAATTTCACTTTTATTGTGGAACATAATCCCTCATTTTTCGCTGCACCATTGTACACCTTCGTTTTTTCGCTGCAAGGTCTCTGAATCTCTTGAGCAGCAGTAGTTGAGTAGGACAACAATCTGATTGCTGTTCGTACCACTTCATAGCTGTCTCTAACTCAGAAAACGCGTGAGTATTTGATGGACCCTTGCTACTTTCGTTGTTGTTGTCCTCGTCTTCATCCGTTTCATCGTTGACAGGGTCGGATTCTTCTTGCCGGAAGTCACAATCTCGTCATCATTTCACATTTGAAATTGACAGTCTTCTGCATCGCATGCCATACAGGTTTCTACATCAACAAAAGAGCATGTATACACCCCCTCACTTGGAAACAAAGTGACCTAATATTCCGCGCAGATGTTTACCAAGTCACACAACTGAAATTCTCCAAATATCCCTCCCCTGGGGTTTTCCCGTCACTTTCGGCCTCACGCGAAACAACTGTTGAGCCTTGCTCTGTTCGAAACGTATCCGGACTTTGGTCCGGATAATAAACGTTCTTATAAACGTTCCGGATAAAACGACGTTCTACTGTACATGAAAAATAATAAAAACCATAACAATAGTTTTAATTCTTTTTTAAATTTTCACCCCAATAAATGTTTGTAATGGATTCAAATCTAATATTTATTTATTTTTCAAATGCCACACACTACAATAACACCTATGCCATTAGTGCACTTGCTGTCTAATATTTTTTGACAGTTGAATTAAGACTAATTGGTGCAGGGTACACGACCAAATGTTCAGCGGTCATATGCTGACCAGAGTCCCACAGAGTACAGTCCGTTGAATTGGCCCTATCAATTCTGTAGAGATGCGATCTCAGACAGTCATGACCTGTCAAAAGTCTAAAATGGGCTACAGCAGCTTTTCTAGGAGCGCCAGGGACTTAGTTCAAATCTAATATAAAGATATATATTTTTACATGAGGCCCACGGGATTACAATGTTTTTCCCAAGTGGCCCGCAAGGTCATTTGGGTTGGACACCCCTGGACTAATAAGTCCCCAATCTTCTGCAAGGGGAAATCCATGACTCACTTTGAATATTATCTGAACAGAAACTCTCAAGGTTGTCAGATAGGCATCTGTAGATTAAATATAAACAAGTGAGAAAATTTTCTACTAAAATACAGGAACACAGTTTAGTTCTTACCATTTGCTTTTCCATTATAAGTCCAGAAAAAATCATCTTCTGCAGGACAACTGTGTTCTGCACACACAATCACTACAAAGAAACAATTTAATAATTAAAAAAATGAACAATTTGAACGAAGCATTTTTGCCGATATTCAATAAAAGTATAAAAAATGCATTCAAAAATAGAATTTCTGTCATTTGTCCCCCAAATACTCTCGAGTTAAAGTTTTTATTCAAAATATTGGTATTTAAGTATGAAACCGTCTATCAATTTCGCCAAATCAAACACGCCATTTGAGGAAATGTCACCAAATGCTACCATCATTTCTATTGGGTTCGAACATAGGCGGGAACAATTGGCTGCTTGCCGTGGAATTTGGCGGTATTTTCATTTGAGGAGCCTAGTTATCCTAGTGGTCAAGGTCTCGGACATTGCTGGCGTGTCATGAGCTCGAGCCTAGTGCCGCTGAAGATCCGCCGTGCAGAGAAGACTGATGCACGTTAAATCTGTCAAGCCTCAAACGTCGTTCCATTGATGTGGAAGTTAGGAGAAGAGGAACTAGCTTAGTGTCATCCTCGTGACTTGTCCATGGTTAAAAATTACGAGGTCCGTCGCCAATAGCCCTTGTGTAGCTTTATGTGGTGTGACATTAATCAAACTCTAACCTTGGGATTATCTTTGAATTTAAAAGATGCAGTAATGTGCTAAGATTCTGAAATATTATTGTCACTGTACCCCTTAACTGAATCAAATTTAGCACCCAAATGGGGACATCCATAAATTATATATGTGTAGATAAACAGTTTTGTCTTCTTGAAATACCAAAAGCCCACGTGTATATAGCTAAAGAATGCGACGTTAATATTCACTCACTCATTCAGTCTTCCTGAAATATCATTTTGTGTGAATGACTCGTCAAATGAATGGCTTAAGTTATTTTATTGTTACAATTTACATAATATAAAAGGGATACACAAAAACTGGCGATAAAAGTATTTTGTTATCACTTAAACCTCTTAAATTAATGATGCAGCATTTTTTTTATCAAATTTAAAATCATTATATTTAAAAGCAATTAATCAATGGAGACTATTTTGAAAGTGCTTTCTCGAAAATGTAATGTGCATCGTCATATTTAATAATTTTAAAGTAAAACGTAGAAAAAAATAACGCATTAGTTTCTGTACGCAACCAAAAATTTCCATTTTAATGCAAAAAGTACAATTATAACAATGAATTTCAGATATATATACTATAGTGTTCGAATTAATTGGGACAAACATCTTTGTTGGTATGTGATTATCACTGATTTCTCAAGCCGCCTCAAACCAACTATATTTGTCTCGAACTAGTGTGAAGGAGCAACATTTACTAAAATTGATTTGTTTGATCGGCTTTAGTGTATGGGTTGCTCAGTTGTGAGCCTTTCAGTGTGGCAGCTCGTCGTTATAATTTTACGTTCTCTGTAACACATGTTGCTTTTGCTTGTTCAAAGATAGATATTACTCCAAGGAAGCATTCTAAAACAATTCTAACATCCTGATGAGCTAGAGACTTGAAACTGGGACCATAGATCAGAAGTGGATGACAATGTATGAAAATGTGAAAATGTAAAAACATGGTACATTAAATTTTTTTTAATTCAACAGCATGCTCTAAAATTAAAACAAATTTATAAGAAATCATTTGAGCATCTCAGAACAAAATTAGATGTGATACAGTTAATTTGAATATCCGTATATTCTACACTATTTTGTGGTCATTATCATTATTATTATTGTCTTTACTTATAAATTCATGGAATTAATTAAGTTTTGATAAATAAATAATTTAAAAATTAGCACATTTTTATCTGAATTTTATTTTTATAAATTCATCGAAAATTCGCGAAGAATTTTCTTTAAAAAAAACTTTGTTTTTAAGTGTTTCTATAGGGCTGCAGACTGGTGTTTTACCATTGCAGACCTAGTACATTCCCCGGAAGCAGGTATCTCTTTTTAGTGCGGCACCATATAGGAGAATACCAATCACCGCAAGTAAATTTGACGCCCAGTTTCCTCCCCAGAGGGAGGCATGGAAGCTCTGAAGATGCGAACCTGTACTAGGATTTAATTCTGCCGAGAGCACCCAAGTCAATCAGACACTCTATAGGGATCTTTTACATGCCGTATAATCATACGACATGGCCGCTGTTGATTTTCTGCATCATGAAAATCCACCGACTTGGGCCGGGGTTGAACACGCAACCTTGGGTGCAGAAGACCAGCGGCATACCAACCACGCCCCCCAGCCGGGTTTTTTTTAAGTGTACTGCTGTAAAAAATTGTATTCGTTTTATTCTGTTAATTTCTACAACAATATGCCAAATATGCTTAGAGTTTGCAAATAAAAACAAAATTATCATTTTAAAATGTTTTAGTTTTTTTTTTTTTTTTTGCTTCTTCTTACTCTATCGTTATTTCACCGTCTCATTCAATACTATTCCTGACAATATCGGCCTGTCATTTTCCCTTTTCATTACGATGTTTATTGATGTTATTGTGATTATTGTTGTTTTTTACTATTCCATTATGGCACATTATTGTATTGTGTTTTTGGCTATGTTTTATGTTTTCTTAGTAATTACTTTCTACGGTATTTTTGTTCCATCTATCGGAACAAAACATTTTTTAATGACATCGTAAAATTAGCTTTGAGCGTATATAAATATGATTGTTACGAATAACAAACATAAATCATAAAAAAATATGCTAAATCAAAAAAAATTTCAAACTTTAATGTATTTTTAACATTTTACATAAATCGATACTCATTTGAGGCCAAATATATAATTATTAAACTGTTTAATAGAATGCAAATTCGAATTATTTTTTATACTTTTTAATAAAAGAACGTTTTAGGACTCTCATCAGAAAAATTGAATGGAAAACATTTTTTCTCCTTCAATGGAACAAACGAATAGGGACATATATATATAAGGGAGAAAATCGACTCACTCTTTCATCACAATAGCTTCGGAACAATCAGGCCTACAGGCTTAAATTTGGTAGGAATATACATTTCATAGAGTAGAAATCCACAAAGAACGAAATTTGCGAAAATCAACCCCCAAAGGGCGTGCGACAACTTAAGGGTCGTTATAGATAAATAGCTGAACTATAGGACCTACAGATTTGAAATTTGGTAGACACATTTCTTTTCTTGGAGTAGAGATCCACTACAAAATGGATTTTACGAAAATTAACCCCAAAGGTGCGTTGCAAGGGCTAAAGGGGTGTTGCATAAACCCTGAATTTTAATTATTAGATTCACATACTTGAAATTTGGTAAGCATGTTTCCTTTGTTGAATAGAGATCCGCTAAGAACAGATTTTAAGGAAATCGACTCCTGTTGGAGGGAGCGGGGAGTTACTGGTTACGTTTTCGAACAACTAGACCTACAGTAATGAAATTTATATGCATGTTTCTTTTGTTGAACTGAAATCCACTAAGAATGGGTCTTACAGAATTCAACCCTCAAAGGGGGTTAAGGGGCTTATTGATAAAAAAAATCCGTTTCTTGAATTATTATTATAAGACTTGAAATTTGGCAACTATGTATATTTTGTAGAGTAGCGATCCACTAAAAATGAGTTTTGCCAAATCCACTTTGGGAGGGCGTTACGTGAGTGTAAAAATCATTCTGTTTCGATTTTAGAAATAATTACTTAGAAGTCATGTCCTTTTTTTTAATCAAGAGATAAGAGTTATAAAAATGTTTTTAATACAATCGAACCCTTAATGCTAGGACTTAGATATCAATAATTTATATACATATATGAACAGAATATATTCATACAACAATAAGAAATACCCATCTAGTGGGTGGCAATGGCTAGTATGAATATAGACAATTCTCATTTGTAATATATTCTATGTCGTAATATATAAACGATTGCATACAATACAAAGCAACAAATGATCTTTAAAACAGATTGGTAAATGCAATTTAAGAATCATGAATCGACTGTTTTCGAAGGAAAGAATGGAGATATCATAAGACAAATAAAAGATGAATATATTTGTCGTCAATAACAATATTGTAATGAGCATATTTGAGGGTATAAGTAATACACAATCTCCAAGTTAGCTCATATTCTGTTATCAATCTTTATCTTCTTGTGGTGTTGTTCTTAAGTACCAGTATATGGAACAAGAATCCAAGCAAATCGAAGATAATAAGAATTAGTATTAGATGCACTAGAAGTTGTGAAGAATTTTTAAGAAAGATATTTTGAAAGCTTAATTTTTTTAGGTTTTTCAATGTAATTTAGTGAATTTTGCGTTTCATAAAATAAATAAGAAGAAATTAAAGACCAACGTTTAGGTTTGTGGACTTAAAGTGCGCTAAGGATTATGTAAGTATAACAGTGTTCTCATTCCCAAAGCCGAATTCTTTTAATCTTATCGATAATAGTCTTTTAAATCTTTAAATAGTAATAAAATTGTTAAATATTTTTGGTACTTATGTATTATACCATCAACTAATTTTGTGAAACGAAAAAATGTGGCCAAAAGCCGCTATATGCAGCCAGTGATGGAAAACTCATCCTACCTATGCACATTTGTAATACTCTTGTCCGCAAGTACGATGACAACATTTGGCGACGTCTTTTGATTTTAGTGATATTTTTTAATTTGCCAAAATTCGTCGACGGTACAATACGTAAATGCCATATTTTGTAATTAAATTTTCATTGATTATTGTTTGTAGATAAACTTTCATCTGTGCATGGTTTCCTTATTTATACGATTCTTATACATGATACTGATAATATTATTTAAATTTATATATTGTTTTTACCAAGTATCGGAAATCCAATACTTTTAAGGATGAAATTTAAAAAATTCTTCTGTATGGAAAAAAATTGAAATTTGTAAAGTATTAAGATGATAAGTTCGTTCACATAAATATGTACAGAAAGAGAAATTTTATTTTTATAGTACAAATAAAGTTCGACAAAAAATAATTTTCTGTAACGTAAATTTGTATTTTGAAATATTTCTTATCCTTTAAAATTAAAATTCCCCTTTTGCCATGTGTTTGTGGAAGGTGGAAAATTTTTCTAGAATCCGTAACAATTTATTCGTTTCTACAATCAACATCGCCATTCTTCAGAGTTTCCTACAATATTTTTAGAGGTATTGCTTTGACTATCTTACATTACATTTATATGTTCTTAATACTAATAAAAACATTTTTTTCATTTCCATCATAAGTCTCCGATATTAATTCAATAGAACTTGGGGTAGCCAACTTGTTTTGGTTCGCAGGATTGTGGGAGAGGAGGATAATGGAGGGCTCATTTTTTTAAAAATGATTGCACTCATTATAAAGTAATAAATACGTTAAATATAATAGAGCAGTTTTGTTGAATTTATTTACTGTGCTAATTTCGTATTGTCTATATATGCAAGCGTATTTAATTTTAGAATAAGTCTAATGAGACAAATGTACCCTACCACACTTTTCTAGAATTTTTCTTTAAATTAAGGGTGAGATGGCTTGTTGAAGTTCTCATCACAGCCTGCAAGTTTATGATGTATAAAAATATTTACTTTTCTGACTTTTATTAATAATATGTTTTTTTATATATTACAGAGAAACATGAAGATTTTTTTGTTTTTTCCATTTCTTCCTTTGATTATTAGTGGACAGTTCTTTTACACAAGTACAGTAAAGAAATCTTTTTATTATCATTTGAACATAACGAAAAACTAATTGCTTGATAATCGTCTGCATTGTAAAAATAGCTTTATTTTATGAATTATAGAAATTATATATACGAAATTATAGTCTGCGATTTAAGAAAATAATTTTTTTACTAATTGTAAAGAAGTGATGAAATTATCGTCTGTGTACGAATTAAAAAAATGGTTTTTTTATTAACTGTAGACAAATAATGAAGTATTCATCTGTGAATTTAGAATAACTTACTAATGCAATAAACAAAAGAATGCATTATTATCTGAATACTATTGAAGCTTAATTACTAATAATACTGCCCATTACGTGAAATAATTATGGGTTCTGCATTTTGAGAATATTTGTGCTGAAATAAATTTTGCAATTATGTAATTTGGTAATTATTTGTTGTTCTTTCCTTATAACTTTAATTTTAATCGTACTGATTTATTTCAATTCATATATATATAGTTTTGACTGTAAATATAAAATTTATTTATAATTTTCGTTATGTCACTTTTTATTATTTATTGATACTCATCTATCTTTAATTTTGGATTAAATTATTGAATGCAATAAATTATATCTTGTCTTCAAGATACTGCTATAATTTATTTCGAAGTTTGAGAATTCGTTAGATTTAATCAAGTTTTTTTTTCTTTTGATAATGCAATGTAATGCACACTTATGAAAAAAAATTAATATATAGTTACTTTAATAATCTAAAGATAATTTTTATTATTATAATATAATTCTAGAATTATTTGTCTAATTTTCACTTATAAAATTATCTTTGAATTTATTACGTTACCTGTCACAAAATAGAACTATATTTAGTAATTTTTCTGCTATATCTGTAAAAATATATTTCTTTCAATGTTACTCATTTAGCTCACTGTTAACTTTCCGAGAATATTTTTGTGAATTATGAGAAATATAAGATAATTTGGTACTTGCGTCTCGCAACCATGCCAACTTTCAAGATAACTCACCAAATTGGTAAATCCCGATTTCCCACATGTCGTAGGCACTGAATTAGCAATCATGTGCTTCGTTTTATATTTCTCCATTTGCCGCCATTCTAAGCCTAACCATTCGTTGATATGGTAAGCTCAAATACAAAAGTCTGAATCTTGGATTTACCAAATTCAATATAATTAAATGTCATTATTAATTTTTACAAAAAAAAAACTAAATAATAATGCAATATAAATTAATAATAAAATTAAATAATCCAAATTATTTATATTTTCTTTTTTGATTATTATTTATTTATAATTACTTATTATTTTTCCCATTGTATATATTTTTCAATTACGCGCTCCATATTCAAGTCAACATATTTCGATTTTAGAATTCGCGTGGTTTTATTCAATGCTGCTAATATGGTTGCGATAGTACTTAGGTTTAATTCAATATCACCAATATGTTTGCGGTAATACATAAGTACCGGTAATTTTAGTTAACCTATGAAGATATTTAGATCTACTGTTCAGCAAAAAAATCAGGGAAATTAGTTCAAATATAGATTCTTAGTCTGATATTTAATTTGTTCTAATTCTGATTAATTGATTTAGTTATTTAAGTAAATTTTAATTTCAAAATCAAAAAGCCGAAAAACCTATGTGTGTATATCTTAGATATCAAAAATAATTAGAAGCATCAAAAACAAGATATTTTGCATTCTTTGAAGTTATTGCATGATTAATTTTTATGAATTAATTTTTTAATTAACTGGCTTATTAATCGTTTAAAAATTCACAAAATATTTTAAGATATTTTACAGCAAATAAAGAAATAATTTTATTTGTTACTTTCATTTTTCTTTAAAAAAGTAATAAAATTTATTATATGTAAATGTTTTTGAAATGTACTGTTTCTTATTGGAAAAACAATTTTCATCCTAATAAATATCTTTAGTTGCTTCATTAAAAAAAATCTTAAAAAGTAAGCATAATGTGCCTTTATGTATCGAAAACATAATTTCTAAAATTCTTTTTCAAATTTTTCTTTCGAACAAAGCAAATTGATTCTTTCTTTTCACTAACAGAATATAAATGAAATCTATTTTTTCTATTTATTTAATGTAATGTAGCAGATAATCTGTTCCTTTTTCTTTATTTATTTGCATAAAACTGATATAAAAAAGCACTGTTCGTTTCTTAACTACTTAGTTCTACTTCTATTATTCTAACTGTAAGTTTTGCATACAGATGGCGCTAAATTATCCTTAATGAAGATGGTGTTAATAAAGAATATAACATTCTAAATCTCTTTCAAAATAATTAAATATTTCTCAAATTATAACATGATTAATTACTCTAATTTCATAGCTTGTTATTAGGTTTAATTCGTTTATAAATATAAAATAAATAAGAAATGGGAAAAAGAGGATAGTAATGTAATAAAAATATATGCAAATCAACCACTTTTTTAAAATTTTTGCCATTTTTTTTATTAAGGACTCTTTTGCCATAATGTTTATCAAATTGCAATACGTACTGCTCGCGATATTTATGAAAAAATTATGTTTACTTTGTTCGTTTATTTTATTTTATATGCAATAATATCATTTTTTCAGAAAAACACAAAGAACGGTATTGTGCTAGAGAAGACCAAAGAAGTTGGAGTTATCATGGATATACCAATGGTAAGATAAATATTAGATGCGTAATTCATAAAACAGTTTGTCTAAAATTAACTTTGAAAAGGTGTAAAAAAATTACCCAAAATTTCGCTAGATTAATTAAGTAGTTTAAGGCTTTTTTCGAACAACGAGCCAGATCTACACTTCGAACACTATTTCGAATTTAACATATAAACAATGTTAATATTAACAGCATTAATAACTAAGTCATCTACTGATTATAACTATGAGCACTAACTTTAGATAAAAATGTTTTATTTTTTTAATATATTTTGAATTATTCCGTAACAAATGCATCATTTGATATTATATTTGTGACTATTATCATGTTTGTATCTTTCGTTTTGCTTTAAACATGGTCTTAAAAGTATAAATTTATTTTATTGTAGTTATGTTGGTAAATTATTAAATTATAATAAATACTGTAGCTCACCACACCTTTGGGTGGAACGCCACACTAACCGTGAACTTTTTAAAACCACACGAGAACCTTATGGACCTAAAGTGGCCAAAAGTTAAACATGCCAAAGCAGGGATTTTTTTTTGTTGTTGTTGTTGTTCCGGTCAAATTTTACAGCAGTGCAGACACTTAAAATGCTACTGATTAACTTCATTAATGCTTCAAAAAGGCAGAAGTGAATCCCTTGACTATCATTTCTCATTTTTCCTTGTGTTTTTCTTTCGTACTTTTACTCAGCTTTCCTTCTCATTTTTAGCACGCTTTTATAAGACGTATGTAATGGAATCTTGAAACTCGATTTTTACCCATTTTAAAAGGTGAGATTAATTCGAAATTTTGCTCACTTGTCCAGGACCGATGACAATACAATAATTAAAAATTTTGTTCCATTGTCCTGATCAGGATCATCAGGATAAACGATGTCTCATTTTCAGATCCCATCCCGCATCTGGCGACTAATTTCAGATCCCATTTCCAGATTTGGCGACTAAGAGATTAAGTTACAATTTAAATCGATTAACTATAAAAAGGTGTTTTAAACTATAATTTATTAAGCTTTTAGTTTGAACGCAACTTGATTATTTTTGATTAAAGACCAACTTGACAGTTGATTTATAACATTATTTTTTATACTTTTCTTAATAAATCCCTTTCCACCTATAAAAAGAATCAACCAAACTTTTAATCATGTAACAAATGATTTTCTTCAAATTACGAATGTTATTGTTACTAGTGTCCAAATAATTATATTGCACAATATTTTTCTCTGCATCTTTAATAATTTTAAAATACCGCACAGGAGAAAAAGAGTTATATGTTAAACTTCTTATAGCGCGTCTATCTATAATTTTTTCGTTACTATCGAATAATTTTAATTCTACTGATTTACAATTCTACAGGAAAACAAGTTTGAAATAGTATGAGTAGGAGGAAAGTATATATCCGTATACTCGATAAATAAAGCAAAAAGGCTACATACCATGTATAATTGATGCAAAAAAGCAAAAAAACTGCAGCTTGAGCATTTTCAGTAATCTGTAATATTTCTGTCAAAAAACAGTGAAACACTCGATTTCTGGAATATTAAATCTCTCTCAGTTGCAAGTTTATATATAGTGCCTTAAAATAATTAGGGCATCAATTAAAAATAATAATTATGCAATGAGCACCAATTAGTAAAATTTTTAAAAAATAATTGCCAGGTCGAATTATTTCAGTTTCGAAATTTTAATGTGAAAAACTCCAGATCTGCAATTAAACACAATAATGTTTCGATCGCAATACAATATAATTGGTTTATATTTATCGATGAATGAGAAAAATTGCAGAAATATTCATTTTTTCTTCCATTCAGAATCAATTAAAAGTATATACGGTTCTTTAATTAAAATTATGCATCTAATTATTTTTAATTGGTGTAAGAATATACTCCTAAATATAAATCTGTCATCACAAATTTATTCTTAAAATCTTATATTTGCAAGCAGTGATGCAAATGTTCCTAACTTGATTATGTTTGTTTTCTTTCACTTACGTTTTCAACATTCTGATGCAAAAAATAGGCTCTAAATATTAAAATTTTACATGAAATTTGTCCAAGTATTATATTATTTGTTTATTAAACAATATTATTGCAGAAAAAAATAAGTTTTTAAAACTTTTTAAAGCTAAAATCATTTTTTTTTGTGGAAATTATCAGGAACGCGATAGTATTTGAACTTTATGCACATGATTATTATTAGTAAAAATATACAAATAATTTAAATAGCATTTAATATTTAGTTGCATATCTTTCAGAGTTGAAATTTCTCTCTCTATATATATATAAATTTCCATAACCGTATTTATTCAAATCTAAACCGTCATGAATTCTAAAACGCACGCCAAATTCTCAACATGTTTTTGCGAAGAAATAAAAAAAAAATAGTGGGAAAGGGTTTAACAAATATCCTATATTTACGAAATTAAAATTTTTTAATGAGAGAAAAAAAAGAGAATAATTAATATTTTTTACCAGTATTAAAAACTTTTAAATATTTACATCATTTTCTATCATTAAATTGTTTTTATTTGAAGATTTTTATAGAGAAATAGCATTGTGCTTTTATAGTAAAGTGTGGCAGTAATTTAAGTCGTAATTCAACTATAAAGGATTATGTCTATAAAAACCAAATTAACCTTAAATATAGATTTAAAAGCATCTACAAAAAATACGCCTTCCCTAAATGTGTTTAACAATAAGCAGTAAAATTTTTAGATTAAATTTTTAGTTCTATCTCCGCAGCCCCATTCGAAAAAAAAATTTCATCTTTCGGCAATTATTTTAGACACTCTCTGAAGTTATCCATTTATTTGGCTATGTATCAAAAATTAAATACTTCTGTATGTTGACAAATTTGTGGTAGTTCCTTCTCCAGTAGTCATTTACATAGATGTTCTGTTGTGTATTTTGTATTTAATCGTATATTTCTCCTTATCATATTGAATGGAAATAATTGTATCCATTATGTGTTTTCATTTTTATTAATTGTTTAAAATATAAGCATAAAATGGGATACCTTTAATTTTTCTAATAAACCAATATTAAATTGGCACTGAATATTCAAAACAATGCCAGTCTTTTATAAAACATTTTAGACATTCCGCATATACCGTACTTACTCGAATTAAGCCACACCTCCGATTCTCTACACGTTCTTGAGGAAAAAAATAATAAAATTTGCAAAAACTTCATCAATATCCGATAATTAAGAATTTTTTTAAAAAATTTAATGGG
The DNA here is from genome assembly GCA_019973975.1 of Trichonephila clavata. Lineage (NCBI taxonomy): Eukaryota > Metazoa > Arthropoda > Arachnida > Araneae > Nephilidae > Trichonephila > Trichonephila clavata. The sequence continues at coordinate 122,545 of BMAO01022851.1, forward strand.
AAATAATAAGTTAATAATTAGTTTATTTTATCAGTTTTAAAAACTTTCAAATACATACAGGAAACTATAATTACTCTAACCGTCAGTATTGTGGTTCTAAAATGATTCGTCACTTCCACTGTCACAGCATTGCTTTTGCCATTTTCCTACGCGATGTCGTCTTCCGTGCCATCCAATGCATTTTTTGTACATCATTTTTTTAAAGTATTATAGAAGAATGTAAAAGAATTATTAAAAACTGTTCAATATTTATCATTTTGTTTATACTATCGAAGTATATTTGTTTCATCCGTGTCAAGTTTTCAGCGGACGCGGCTGTGTTTCCATTTTTTTTTTCTGCATATAAAATTACCTGCCTTTTCATATTTGCATCATAGTGAACTCGTCTTGATGTTATTATTGATATATTAGTTTATAGGTTTGAGGTGACGTGCCTATCCATCAGGACAGAACCCGGGACTTTTGGATCCGAAACCGAGTAACTTAACCACTACACCAAAATAATCACCTTGGTGCAGAAGTTGTTACTGGCTTATATAGATGGAATCGCTACACACTCTCCTACCAGTAAGTTGGTGGATAGGCGAACGAACGATGTAGTTGTTATATCGAGCGTGTTAGCTGCTGCATCACTAGTTGTGACGGCTTTTTTTGTTGGTTGCGTCACCAGCAAAAAAGGAGAGGGTTCCGGTTTTGTTGAGGGTTCCGTCACCATGTTACGGCTTGAAGATTGCGTCACTATGCGACGGCTTGAAGATTGTGTCTTTGGTTGCATTTGTGGTTGATAGAAGCGCCACGACAGTTCAGAAGGTTGTCTTTTTCTGAGTTCAGCCAAGGTCACCAATGAAGTGGCGCTCTTATCCGGAGGAGTATACAAAAAAATTCCTAAATAAGAAAAGACAAACAACTTTTAGAATAGACTCAATACTGCAGGTAAATTGCGGAAAGGGATAAATCATCGTTGCAAGTGGTCAAACGAACGGAAAATTTTTTCCTTTTGAAATGGTGGAAACTCTATTTCCCCCATCCAACAAATGTTTTGCCTTCGATTCTAAGTCATATCCGATTTTCAGTAGCATAAACACTGGAAAAATAGAGCGACTTAGATTCGAGTAAATACGGTATACATTAAGACATTATTAAAAAGAACTTAAAACATGAATGCTTCAATTTCTGTCACACTTTTAAAATTGCTTCAATATTTTCTTTTTTGCCATTTTATGAAATAAATTACCAACCCTTATTTCATTTTCCTATTAAAAACTTGTAGGACCTACGAATTGGCCAAGGTTATTTCCAACTTGTGCAGGTAACATGCAATCTCCAGTGGATATTCGTACTTATAAGGTTAAGGTTGATGCAGAACTTTCTGATTTACGTTTCGAAGGATATGACACACCTGTGACAAATGCTCTAGTAACGAATAACGGAGGCACAGGTAAACTTTAGATTTTCACGTCATGTTTATTTTAAGTATTTAAGTAAATCTCACAATGAATGACGCAATTAAGTATTTCATAAACATAGCATTTCCCCGTATAACTGAGTTTCCTTTAATAATTATATTTTTTTATGTTAAAAATTCATTACTAAATTCGAAGAATTTTTTTCAGATATAAAGTATTCAATTATCTGTTGATAGAGTTCTTATATTTTCATGTAACAAGTTGGTGACGAAATGATATTTAATTTTGAGATAAAATTTTATATATGAAAAAGGAATCAATTATTTAAATATGCTTAGAATTTCATTCTTGTTTCAAAAGAGGGTAAATGTAAATATTTCCATCGTCTATTTAGTTTCCTATCAATTATTTGATTACTACTAGAAATTTTTATTTTTTAATGCAAAGCTTATATAGTAGCTAAATTGAAAAGAGAAATTTTCAAAAATTGTTGTCTTAAGTCGTTTTATATAGGTCTAAAAATAAATTGACCGCCCATCCAGTATAGTGGATAGTGACACTAACGACTGTGCCGTTGGTCCTGGGTTCAAATCCCGGAGAAGGCATGGGGCTATTTGTAAATAAAAAGTGCCTTACGGCAGTGGAGTACTCTAAATAGCCGTCGAGCAGCAAGTCTTCTGGTGAGGTTGGTGGAAGAAGAAGTGAGGTGGGAGTTCCCTGACCACCCCAAGGGTGTTCTGCCTCAAAATTGGTGTGGAACCGAGCCAAATCGTAGTCATAATGCATTAATAAAATGAAAATTAATGAATTAATAGTATATATAGTAATTTACCAGACCACACAGACACACCTTAGAAAAATACTTCATAAAGGCATAAATTTGTCTATAATGAAAATTAAGTAACCGACTTTGTATAACTGGTACTTTTTCTTAAAAAATTCTTTATGTCCTGGTATCTTCCGCGTATTGCACTCTGCATTTTGGTACTTCATCACGATGACGGCAAAAGAACAGTGAGTTCATTAACAACGCACTTCGTTGTTCAAAATACTGAAGGATGGTTTCGACAGCCTTTAGTCCTTAACTATGTGATATTTAAGAAGTTTGTACGGTGTTCTTAACATTAACGTCTTCATCATTTTTCGGCGGTACCTTGAACGTAGGATTTTTCCTGACCAGCAAGAATGTGGCCGTGTTATCCAGACAGCCATCGAGTGCCGAGTTTTCGGGAATCTACTGCATTTCTTTTTTATAAAGTTTAGCTTTACAAAGTGAAGAGTTAAAAAAATTAATGCATGAAGAGAACTAGGTACTTACGTATTATCCCAGCAATCGTCAATGATTAAGATGACTTGCCAAGTTGGTAATCCCAATTTCGCATGCATCGCATGCGCTGAAATGGGCCGCTATAATTCCGCAGTCAGCATTACTAATTAAATTTATCGATTAATTTTTAAAATTGAGAAGTTTTAGTAATGAAACATTATATTCATGCTATCGGATTGCATCCACAATGAATCCTATTATCTGAAGAGCAATATTAGAGGTTAGAAATGCAAAAATATCATTGTCATAAGAAATGTGTATGAAACATCAAGTAAATGAAAATTATAGAAAGAATTTCAAAGCATTGTACACAATAAGTGCAACTATCTATCTTACTTATTTAAATTTTCTGAAAATTGTCTTTCAATACATTATATACATACATTATACATATATATATATACATTATACATATACATATATATTATACATACTCATCATATATGTATATATTGGTACTTACGTATTATTGAACCGTATTGGTGACATTATGTGAAACGAAGTAAATGGTTGCCAATTCAGCGCGTACGACACATGCGAAATCGGGATTGCCAACTTGGCGAATTATCTTGAACGCTTGCATTATTGCTCCCAAGATTCAACTATTTAATATTTATACATCACAGTTAGATTTTTAGGTTCTTATGTATTATACCGACGACCATTTTCGTTAAGCCAAAAGAAATCGCCAAATAAAAAACTTCACCAAATGCTGTCATCGTTTCCACACACGTGCGAAAACAAATTCTGCACCTACTCCTTTCATATTAGCCCGTTGACAATAAATTGGTAAAAATTTAAAATTAAATTCTATATTTTAAGAAAATGCGTGCACTTGAAGTAAAAGAAAAATATAATAGCTACAAATGCCGTGATTTGTCGTGATTTTGAAAGCAAAATCATCACAAATGAGTCTTTTTTTATGTAGATACTGCCACATAAATTCGCATACATACGCATCTAAATGCTGTGGACCAGTTCTGCTACATTTCTTTTTAACCGTTTTTGCTAATACGTATAATAATTCGGGTATTATAATATTGGAAATATTCCTCTGCGTTTTCTTCTATCGAAAATAGGTCCCAAATTTTCCTTATTTTTCACAACAAAATAAGAGAAGAGTAATACAGAATAATTTACAAATTCAGAAGAATTTTATTTTCAAGCGTGCTCGATCAAGATTGAGTTTGAAAATACGCAAAAACGGTACAACTTCTCAAAAGGTTTATTTAGAGTATGCACTTACAGAACTATTGTGTTTGAACATGAGCCGGGACAGTTATGTACTATTAGCTGCATATCACCGCATTTGGCAACGTTTTTCGTTTTGACGAAATTGATCTACGATATAATACTAAACACAATTTTTAATAATTGTAGATACTTATATTTCAGAAATGATTAATCGAAGTGCACGATCATTATTTTTAAGAAATTTCGCTTGATCCTGCGTAACAGGTGTTGTATAAATTTGCCTCAGTATAGTAGAGCATCCTGTATCCGAATCAATTGGGACCGTACACTGTTCGGATAACCAAAAACCGAATGAGATCGGGCACTATATGAATATTGAAAATCATCACATGTGGGAAACGTACTTGAAGAAAAAGCAAAAAAGCAAAATGTCGTAATTTTACCTTTATTGTGGAAAATAATCAATTATTTTTCGCTGTACCATTGTACACCTCTATTTTTCGCTGCAAGGTCTCTGATTCTCTTGAACAGCAGTAGTTGAGTAGGACAGAACTCTGTTGTTCGTACCACTACATAGCTGTCTTTAACGTTGAAACGCGTCAGCATTTTAAGGACACTTACTACTTTCGTTGTTGTTGTTGACCTTGTCTTCATCCGTTTCATCGTCGACAGAGTCGGTTTCTTCTTGAACCGAAGTCACGATCACGTCACCATTTAGCATTTGAAATCCACTGTCTTCTGCATCGCATGCCATCCAGGTATCTACATCAACAAAACACAACAAAAGAGCAAGTATAGACCCCTTCACTTGGAAACAAATTGACCTTATGTTCCGCGCAGATGTTTATCAAATCACACAACTGAAATTCCCCAAATATCCCTCACCTTGGGTTTTCCCGTCACTTTTGGCCTCACGTGAAACAACTGTTGAGCATTGCACTGTTCGAAAACATATTCATAAACAATACATGCAGTTGACTAAAAAAAACTGGTTCGGATATTTGACGCTTAGGATAATAAACATTCGGATAAACGACGCTCTACTGTAATTGATATATAGTTTTTCAGAGGAAAATAGTGTTGAAAAGATTGTATATTTCTTATATCTCAAGTTTTCTGTAAAATTGAAAAGAAATATTGTCAAGTCTGTAATAAATTACTAAATATATTTCAGAAAACTACATTGATTTGTTTTAAAATTAACTGAACTTTTAAAATTAATTGAAATATGCTCCACATCTCTTAAATCCAAGTGTATCTTTATTTTAAAAAGTCTTTGATATGTAGTCCGGTGATTAAAATTGTATATTTTATCGAAGATGAGTTAGAACAGTTTGTAATGCCGGTCGGTTCCTGCTTCCATCTGAAAACCCTTGTCTACCCGCAGACCCGGCTAGGGTGTGTGGAAAAAACTGAATAATCAACAGACATAATTTCACACTAACTATTTTATTGTTACCAAAATATCAACCAGACACAATAACAATCTAATTAAGGTAACTGATCTGATAGTAGAGCGGAGGTGAGATTCAATAACATGGGATAATACTAAAGACCCTCAACTGATTCCATCATAGCTTAAACACGCTCAATATAAACTACGTCGCATACTAATAAGCTAACTTTTAATTGAACAAGGCTCACGATACCTATACTTTTATGAAGCAGATCCTACACTTGAATCTTGCAGGAGATCTTTATCTGCATTTGATCACTGTCGTTGGATCCACTCTCAGTAATTCTTTACTTGCACAAACTCCAAAATCTCTTAATAATTCCACGATCCTTCAATCTTCAACTAACAAACTAACTCGCCAACTCACTTGCCAACTCTTTGCTAACTCGTGAATACAGAATTTATATAATGTACTTAATTTGCATAATCACGCTTTCTTACTCGGCGAAAGTTGGTTGAAATAAATATTTTTCTAATAGTCTCATGAAGGGATTAGTAGAACCGCGTATAGATTCGTCACAAATTGACAGATGTTTCAAAAAGAAATTTTAAGAATTCTCGTATAAAAACTTCTAAAGGAACCAAGTAACTATCTTTACTTTGATTTTTTTTAAATTCCAGTAAGGATAACATTTGAAGATCAAGTGAGACGCTTCATCTCTATAGACAACAAGGAATATGTTTTCCAGCAGTTTCATTTCCACTGGGGCACTGCCAGAAATCCCGGTGCAGAACACGCAATAAATGGTGTCAGAGAAACTGTAGAGGTACCTCTCAATATATACGTATTTTATTATAAAATTACATAATCTGTAAATTTATTTTAGCTAGCATCTAGACCAGGGGTCAGCAACCTTTTAGCTGTGGCGTGCCAAGCCGATTTACCAATATGATTCAACTTACCAAACAGAAGGACATTTTTGAAACAATTCAATTCTCGCAATAATGCATGTAGAGCTAGAGAATAGAGATCAATAATTTATAGATTTGAATAGTTTTATAATATATTAATTTTGTATTACATAAAGATATTTAACATAAAAATAAACAGCATAAAATATAATATTTCTCCAACAAATATTTTTAAAAATTAAAATAGTACATATATTATGTATTTTAAAGTATATTTATTAAAATAAGAAATAGACAACACATAAAATATAAGTATTTTCCCATTAAAGTTAAATGAAAATTTTAATGCGATTCTAGTGCATGCATCATTCTACTTTTGCATCGCAAAATCAGGGGTGTAATTTGTAACTTTCAATTTGACACGATTCTAAGCATTTAGTTGCTTAACAAGTTCGTTGTGGATTCGAAATATTTCTCATACGAGAAAATAATTTTTTACTTACATGTAAAACCATAAGTGTAAAGCAGTGTGTACGCGTAATTTTCTCCCTTCAAACAATTAAATCACTCCAGTAATGACATTCAATAATTTAAAAAACAGCTGTAATTTTATCCTTAGAGTTATCTTTCAGATTTTTTCGCAATTCTGTAAGTTTCCATAATTCTGAAGTTGTTTGTCAAATAAAGTTCCTCACAAATTTATCGACTTCCATCCTCTAAAAAATCGATAAATTTGTAGAGTAGTACACAGTACCAGTAGGAATTGTGCCCATTTGGCGCGTTTGCCATAGGTTGCCGAACCTTGATCTAGACTTAGAAAAATTATTTACACGAAATCAGACTATTAACTTATCATGTTGCTATTTTTGAACTCTCTGGTTGAGTAGGTTAACAAAAATAAGTTTCTATTCGAGATGAACATAGCATATTAATAAGAAAAATTTTAAAAAATGCAAGTTGTGACTGTAATAAAATATCTAATAGATTGTACAATCTGAGCTTCAGTGCAATTATCCATCCAATAATCTATGCCTCTAATTTCAGCTATCATCTTTCCTCAATGTGATTTATCAAGTGTCGTCCCTATTACTTATCGAGCAGGCATGATTGAAAAACTAGAGAGTATGATGTTTCTTATTAATTTCAAGTTACTTGCAAAACTACCAAAGAATAAACATGTGCTAGTTGGGAGAAGTAAAATCGAAAGAAAAAAAAAACAGAATAAAATCTTATAAACTGATGTGTCAGAACGGTGCCAATTTAAACTCAATTCGGGCCCAGGGCACAGAAGATCTATGGGCCTCCTTATCACCGGCGGATAGAAATTTATAACCAGAAAATCTGGTAAGTCCAGGTTATCCGGACCCTTTCGAGCCCTTCTGGGCCTCGAACCCTTGGGTGCCCGCCCCAAGCGCCCAATCGATAAACCAGCACTGTATCAGAAACAATTATTTCTCATAATTTTAGCCTTCTAAATATAAATTCTTAGCACGCCTGTGTTCTAAATCGTAACCTAACCAATCTTCGTTTAACTGGTGTTTCATTGGTATTATAGACTAGGCATTTTACTACCCTTTCCTTAAAAAATTAAATTTCTAGCCTTTTTATAATAATCGTTTAAAGCTGTTTTCTCTTATTTTTAAGATTAATACCTTAACTTTATTTTTTTATAAAGATTACTTTTGTGCTCAGTTGATCACTTAATACTTTACACACACACTTTGGAACACGTTTTGCACGAAAAAAGGCCAACTGATTAAAATATTAATAAGTAGTATAGAAAAACATACTGTTTTTAGTAATTAATTGAAAATACTACGTACATCGGTTCTGTACTTGTTTTTTAACATTTAGATTGACAAAACCATTGTCAAAAAGTAACAAAGCATCGTTTCTTAGATTCTGGTCATATAGTCATAAATAAATTAGAGATTCTCAGTAGCTCTCGAAAATCTCGTTGCAGTTTAGCAAAAATATTGCCACTGCTTATAGCGATTGAATTATCTGAGTTTCTATCAAACTTGAAACCATATCTATCTAATCAAGCGTATTCATTGTTGTTGTTGTCTTGTCCATACAGTGTTGAGAAATCAAATGGTGCCGAAGGCGTCCAAAACAGCCCTTGCTATGCCGACGACCTTTGGCGAATAAAGCAGTTGATGGTCCTTGGGTTTGGTCTATGTTTTGTAGTTTAGCCAATGTAGAAGGGCAATTAAAAATATGTTTGGGAAAAAATGGAATCTCAGGACAGTGAGGACAAGTATTGTAATTACTTTAGCCATCAGGGAACATTGTCAGCCCTTTAAAGTGTCTTGAACTTAATCTGGCTATGGTGGTTGAAATTACGCGGTTACAACTAAGATCTGGAATGAAGTGCTTCTTAACTGGAGATGAGTTTACGTCTGCCTATTGCATCAGCATCAGTAAAGGTAAGGTTATTGGAAAGTTGAGGGAAATTTCGGGATTCTTTGGCAAGATCACATCAGCCTGCCCATTGCCGAAGATGTCTACATGGTGCAGTATCCATTGCAAAGAGCAAACTTTTGTGCTGCAACTATTGCAACGTATTCATTAATTTAGATATATTGGGATGTGAGGGTACTATCAACAAAATTAACCATAATAGGCGATATTTATGGTGGTCATGTGATAAATGTAATCACGTGTGGTCATTAAATTCAAAGCTAGCTGACATTAAACTTGTATTTGTTGCTACAATTGTAAAGTCCTAGTGGAATTTCGAATTTAACAATTGGGTAAAGATGTCCAAGTGTTAAAATTCTTCGAAAAGTTTTTAAGGTGAAGAAAAATTCTTATATTAATACAAGTACTTTTAAACCAAGTACTTTTTATTCATTTATATGCTTTATTATTACTAACAAATATGAATTTTTAAAAAGAAAGTTTCCGTAAATTAACCCATAAGCTGATTTGTTGGGAACACGTGATTCCATTTGTCATGGTACTATGACGTCACATGACTTTAGCCCATTCAACTGATTATTTACATCCAATGAGCGCTTTGGTCAGAATTTCTCACAAATATTTGCAATATAATTTAACTGGACCTCTTTTCATTTTTCTCTAGAATAACATTGACGCATAGAAAAAATTATGATGTTAGTCGTTATTCTTATTAATTTTAAGCATGTCAATTGAACAATAGCTTGTACAATTATTACTTATTTTATAATTATTTTAATAATTTCATTTTAATTAATATTATCTTATAATTGTATGAACAAGTTAATGATGGAAATATTTACATTTTAACTGATTTTACTTAAATGGATTAAAAGAGCTCTTTCTTTTACTAGATACATTTTGTACATTCTAATGGCAACTCAACTGCTGTAGTGGGTACACTTTATAAAGTAAGATATAACTTTTATTTACTTCTTGAAAATATAGTGTTTTGCTCTAAATAAGGAAAAGAAAGCTTAAACAATTCATCATAATATAGTTCTTAATCTGAGTTTTTCATAAAACTTCAAAGTAAAACGTTACACTAAAAATATTGTCAAGTGCTTTTTTGAAAAAATTCGGCAAAAATTCTTTAAAAATAAAAATAAGTTTTTTATATAAAGTAACTTTAAAAGTAAAAACATATATAAAGTAGTTTGGTTCTCAATATGCTGTTTTTACTATTCGAAAAATGATGATTAATAGTTGTGATATAAGTTTTATTCAATATAATTTCTCTTATATGATTTATACATGTTATTATCGAAATAAAAATACTTAAAAGGACACCAGGACTCTACAACCTGAATTTCCTTTTGCCAAAAGTTGCAACAATAACTTATACAGGCATCACATAGTTTGAGATTTGCCAAGTAAACGAGAATATGATTGGTAAAATGTCGAAGCGACGTATTGAGCTTTTCTACGAAAAAAAATTAAACCAGAAATTTCTGGAATGAAAATAAAGTTAGTGTCATTGTATTATTTAAACTAGATGCTCTTTTGCTTGAATGCTTATCCAAACGATCTGAAATTACAGGAATTATGAAGTAAGTTATGGCGATAGTTAAGCGGGGAAAAGTGGTAAATTTTACCTTATCTACATTTACTTTTTTTTTTCATTGGAAAACATACAAAAATAAACCATTGCTAAGGCCAAACCTACTTTTTGTAAGTTAAATTTTGTGCTTGCATCAACTTGTATGTTTTTGCTTGTTTTGTGATTTGGGTGCGCTTGCTTTCTAAATAAATGATTACAAGCTCCCATATTTTGTCGAAACATACTTGATGGTGTGAATCACCTCCTTGCAAAGAACTGTCAAAAACAATCAATGACGTCTTAAGACTTTTTGAGGTCCTAGGACCCTATGCGAAAGCAGACCCTACTTCCTACCTTCCTAAATAGACAGTATATAGCACACATTGTTAAATACTAGTACAAGCGGTAGCCCGTGACGATAATATGTGCAGGACTTACAATTTCATAAAGCTTTGTTCATACTGACAAGACCGACTGCTGCCTTCCGATTAAATGAATAATGACGGTGTATTGTGATAAGCCTAGGTCAAGGGTGGGCAGACCTTTCCAGGGTAAGAGCTACTTTTAACTTTTTCAAGGTGTTGCGGTCCACCAGTCTCCAGTCTAGCTGCCATTGGTGTTCCCCAAATATGTGTCTTTTAGTACGCGCGTCTTAATTTGCAGTAAAGCGGTCCCCTCAAAAAGTCTTGGCGGTCCACCGGTCGATCGCGATTGACTTAATCCCCCCCCTGGCCTATCTGTAGAAATGGATGATGGACATGACATAATAATCCAGGCTTGCCACTGTTGCCAGTTGGCACATAGTGTGAAATTCTCAGTTTTTCGGTGAATATCTCCAGGAATAACATTCTTGACTATTAAAATTGTCCAGATCATGATCTTGTTGAGGCCGAATTGAGAAAAATACTAACCACTTTCCCGAAATCATGGATAAGGGCCCAGTTGGCTCGGGCCTTAAAACGTCCTCGCTGACAATATCAACACACGAATGAAATACGTAACAAACGAACCTATTGCATATACATACGTATGCTCATTTCTAATTAAAATTTTTACTGTTTATATGCGCCTAACAATAGGATAAAAATTTTACAAAGCTACATAAAATGCTTGTTCATAAACCTGTAGGTAATTTTGTAGAGTGTGTTTATTATATTTATTTTCCTAATCAGGTAGGTGTACTTAGATGTTGCCTCTCTTGGCTGTTTTAATGTCCCCCATTAGCCTCTGGCCCCTGTTATCGCCCCTCCCCTCCCACTAAAAAGTTACACGCTGGACCTCCCCACCTACTGTGGAAGGTACTGGTCCACGTTGGGAACCTACGTTCTAGAAAAACTAATCAATTATAGCTATTTAGGTATTACCATCTATCTTGTTGGTGATTCAGTATAAACCAAGTTTTATAATTAGTTATGAATTATTAGTTAAAGGTCGAAATACTTAACGCCGTAGGGAAAATTTTGCACAAACATTAGAAATAGATTAATAAAAAAGTGTACATGTAACATATCATAATAATATTGTTGTATGGTTGTATTATTTTTTTGGTATAAATTAACGCTAATCAATGAAATTTCACTGAAAAAAAGAGAGTGATAACTATTCCCACTTTCGTTTCATCCCTTTTAGAGAACCAATGAACTGTTAAAGAACTACGCCTCTCTGTTTATTTTCTAATGACTCTACCAAAAACTCGAGAATTTTTCAATTACATTATTTTAGTAATATTATTTTACATTTTAGGTAGATAGCGAGAACAATCCAGCCTTTTGGCCAATCGTTAAAGTTTTGCCAGACATTAAATACAAGGACCTTTCTGCCAGAATAAAAACACCCTTCACTTTGAGTTCTCTACTTCCCGAGAATCGAAATTTTTACCGGTATGTGGGATCTTTGACTACTCCTAACTGCCAGGAAAACGTAATATGGTCCGTAATGCAAGATATACAGAATATTGGATACAAACAAGTAAGTTTTGTTACGAACTTTTTGTAAAGAATGCTTAAAATAGTGTAAATAATTTCTACCTAGATGTGTGATACGTGTGTTTTTATTACTCTATGTTGTATTTATTTTTGGCGAAATCTTAGCGATAGTGCCAAGTTGGCATCATTTTTGGTGACCATGTTGACGATAATGACCATGTTGGTGACTTGGCTACCATTTTGGCAACCATTTTTGCATTTTTGACCATGTTGATGATCATTTTTGGCGAGTTCGATACCATATGGATTCTTCTGGAAATTACGGGAGAAATCTACTAATTTCACGATCTATGAAGCAAGCGAATTTTTCTCAAAAAATCCTCTATAAAAAGGGAGTCACTCGCCGAAACTGAGTCAGTCTTGTTTTAACCGTGAAGAGTCGACTAGCGATTAGGGATTACTTCGGCTGTTGAATAGGACGAGCAAGTGCTTGCAAATAATCTTTAAACATACTTGTATTTTAGAGAATGATAGTTGTGTCTAAACGCTGTAGAAGATGTGAAGGCCTTCTGAGATTTATTAAGCGACTTTTAGTACTTTATCCTGTATTTCAAAGGTTTTTTTTTCGACAAAACATTTCCATTTCTCCTGAAGAACTGTCTTGTTCATTGAGACTGATAGCATAAAATCCTCGAACCCCGATCTTCGTAACAGTATTATGACTCATATGCCCTTTAAGTTAAGAGGATACACATGTTTCATTTTTTTTTTTTTATTAATTTTTTTTCAGAAAAATAATTTGGAATACCATTACAGAGAAATTACATGGCTGCAAATCCATAATCATTGTTTTTTATGTCTCTTGAAAATTAAATAATCACATACGAAGAAATTTACAAAACTCATAATGCTTCTTCGAGAGTGCGAAAAACTTGGCTTTACTTTTTTTTGTTGAACTATAACACATTTGGCAGTTGTGAGCTGAAAACCGAATGTTTAGTAAATAGTCGTAGTAAATAGTCGAATGACGTATGTTTAGCTTCCGATGTGGGATTTGCTTAAAAATGTTCATCAATCAAAATTCTGCGTTGAAATTTAATTGTTAAAAAGGCCTCTAAAATGAGACTTCTTAAAACTTTGGAGGTAAGGAGTCAAACTGCAATCACCACGATCATATCATCTTAAAAGTATCTTAATTTCTTGCTAATTTATGTTTCTGGTATGTGCCATGAAATGCATATTGAACTAGTTAATGATCAATCTGAACAAACTACACTAAGCTAAGTCTACTTTTCTATTGGAAAAAAGATAATTGAATGCTCACTTGTAGCTTTTCTCTTCAACATGATTGAGTAGTTAACAAAATTTGATAATAAGATTTATACCAACGAAAATTCTCCTCGCCCTCAAATAAATGCTAAAACTATTTTAGAACATTCTTCTCTCTGTCAAAGAAGTGAAAAAAGATTTAACTACTCAATTACTAATTGTTATGTGTTCAAAAACTGTTTCCTTTTACAATTAGAAGCGTAAATCATATTGTGAATCAGTTTATGGTACATATTTACACCAATTTTAATCGAGATGTGTTGAGGAATACTTCAAAGGAATGATCTTCAAATAGTGTTCTACGAAGCTCCAGGATTCTGCGGTTCAAAATAAAAATTCGAAAAGAAAATCATGAAGATGTTAGCTAAACATATTCATGTTCTCTGTGGATCTTGTATGATCCCAAATAACAAAACAAAGTTCCCCCAAATGGGTTGCACTCAAACACAAGAGGAGGGAGGGAAGACTTTAAAAAATGCATCACCGGTAATGTCTTTTAGAAATTTTCTGTAACTTATTCTTTGTATACATGAAATCAGAAGTCTTTACACTATGACAGAGATTAGCCTCAACAAAAGTGATAATGAGTACATTCGTAATTAATGACATATTCAAGGGAGTATGAAAAGAATGGGAGAGAATGACCAAGAAATAAAGACTCTTTATAAAATAGTAGAAACTTGTGACAAAATCTTAGGAACTATTTATTTAGCTTCCTGCATTCACACATACAGATAAGATAAGTTTGAAAACCACTTTTTCAAAAGAACTTGTCTGCCCATATAAAGAAATGTAGAAATATCTGGATTTGGTCGTATATTTTATCTTAATGAACTCTTGCCAGCTGAGATGCAAATAAAAATATAAATGAGAGAAAGTTGTTGGACGAGTCATTATCTGGGAAGAAGATATTCAGTTTTCGTTAGTGGATATGTATGTAAATTTTCAAGCATAATTAGGTCAATAATTACTTATATGTTTTATAACCAAAATAAGAACATTTATTTTATTTTACCAACCTAACATTTCCTGGAGTAATAATTGATTAAGCTGCTATATATAATTTAGTGTGTGTGATAGAATGATTTTCTTGTGATGTGTCGAATAACGTTTTTTTTTCTTTCTAAATTTCAGTTGCAATATTTCTTGAAATTATATTCAGTGGAAGAACAATACAAAAGTAGGGAATGTCACATTACTGGAAACTACAGACCCCTACAAAGGCTTAATGGTCGAATTATTTATGGATCTACACATATCTGATTATTTACTATTTTAACATTGATTTTTAAAAAAAAAATGTATGAAAATCATTAATAAATATTTATTTTATCTTCTTTTTGGTAAAGTGATAAATGCAGGGAGAGAAATTAGCTAGTTGAATATAAGTTTATGTGATGCTGTTAAAAACACAAACAACAGAAATTGATGGGAGGAGGCAGCATCCAGTCTCATATGTTTTTGATACATATTTTAACTTAAATATTTTATTTTTTCCTTTAGACATTAATGCAGCGCTTCTCAAACTTTCAAATTTTGTGTGCATATTTACTTTTTTTATAAGTAATAAATATTTTGTTACTTTTAAGTATTAGGATAAAAAAAAGTATTATGTTACTTTTCATAGTTCAGAATGTACTTTGCTTTTTCAGTAAATTAATAATTTTTTTAAAAATAATCCTTTTTTGAACTTTTCAATATGCTCGCGCCCCCCACCTAGGGTTATCACGCCCCCTAAGGGGGCTCGCCTCATAGTTTGAGAAGCGCTACATTAATGGGATTATTTGTTGTGGAAGATAAATAAATTCCTTTTTTACCATTTAAATTAAACAAGATATCAATCATTGGCATGGCCAAGTAATTTTAGCGCGTTTTTCACATGTTGTATTTTACAATAATCCAACTAATGAACTTTTTACTAACATAAAGTAGTGTGTGTGTGTGTGTGTACTGTACCACTCTAAATGTACTACTATTGAGCTGAAAAGAAAAAATTCTGGGAAAATTTTGTGGAAAATTCGGGAAAGTTTTGTGGAAAACTTGGGAAAATTTCATGGAAAACGCAGGAAATTTTTGTGGAAAACTCGCGAAAATTCGGGAGAAATTTTGAGGAAAACTCGGGAAAATTTTGTGTAAATAAAATTTTGTGTAAACTCAGTAAAATTTGGGATAAATTTGGTAAAATCCCGAGATATTCAGGAAAATCTTGTGGAAAATTCCATGAAAACTCGGGAAATTTTGAAATATTTTATGGAAAATTTGGTACGATTTTGTTAAAAACTATATATATATATAGGTAAAATTTGAAAAAATTTTATAAACTAGCGAAATTCAGGAAATTTTGTAGGAAAATTTGGGAAAACTATGCAAAAATTTTAATATGATTTGGCTCATCTAGGGCACAAATGCGACCAAATGCCGAAAACCCGAGGTCAATTGGTTGCTTATTGGCTGAGAAAAAGGTACGACAAAATATGGAACGAAGACGAAGACGAAATTTGCGTCCTAATAGCGCTTTTGTTCCACTACTTGAAAAACGCGCTAAAAATTGAATTTCTTCTTTTAAAAAAGTTTTTTCTCTCTTAAACTTAGTACCTTAAGTTCAAATAAGGGAGAAAAATCATTGTTTTCTCACTTGTCATTTTGTTGGGTTTCATCATGAATTCAAAACAATAGTTTCACAACAAAAACAAAGGATCCGTTTCGAAACCATATCTATAATATTCCAGTTTTTTTCTGCGAAAAGAAAATGTATTTCGTGACAACATTCATTAATTTTGACTAAAAAATTAAAGAAAATATTAATTAATTATTTGAACGTGATATATTGCGAAACATGCGATTAACTATTTTGCTATATTTCTTAACATATAAACTATTAGTATTAATATTTATAATAATAAAACATAATCGTACTTCTAAATAAAAAATGTTTTAAAATATTGTAATCGTTTCTATTAACCTACTTTTCAAAAATTATAGGACCAAAAATTAGACAGCTCAACGTTTGAAAAAATATTACGAAAAACATTTTTAAGAAATGCATTGTCAAACAAAAATAAATTTAATTACTTCAACAAAAGATGTTTCGCAAAATAAAAAGTTTTTATTATCAAAATTTTGATGTGGCACCGTGAGCTTATTTTTTCTCTAATTATATCTCAAAATAGCCACATGAGAAGATTACAGGGGAGATTATACACATTAGTGATTCATGCGGGAAAAACTCTTGAACCTAAAATTTTTTATACACGTGTGTGTGTGTATATATATGTTTATTATAATTATATTACTATTTTATTATATTTAATCTTAATTCATTCGTTCTTCCTTTGAGATTACAGTATGTACAATATTATACATAAAATTATAATGCATTTTATTTTTGTAAAATATTTTAATGCTAGCCATAAACCAGCATCTCTCGCGGTATGTTTCATAATATACGACTATATATATATACATAGTAGGATTCAAAAGTTCCCAGACTGTTATGTTGCTAAAACACAACCTCCTACGAAATAAGACCCTTGAGCAACAGCACACTTTTGCTATTGCTTGTAAAGTTCATCGAAACATTTCTGGAATCCATTTTTAGCCATATCCTTTAATTCAGCCTGCGATGCACTTTAATTTCGTCTTCAGATTAAAATCAACAACGGCTACAAGTAAACTGCCAGTTCAAGAAATATTCTGAAGTTTCAAGGAGCGAAATCAAGGGAGTAAGAAGAATGTGATAAAACAGTTGTTTTCATTTTCACCCCATCATTGTTTGAAGTATGTTTTTACGCACAGAAAACTTTTCATAGTTTTCAGCGGTGTAGGAAATCTGTCGACGTCCAGAGCGTTCGTCATCTTTTACACTTTTCCTGCCTTCTCTGAAACGTCGATGCCACTCAAAATCTTGCTTTCTTTATAATGTATCACTACCTTAAACATGCTTCAACATTTCCTAAGTCCCCGTAGCACTTTTTTCCAAGTCCCCCACAGGGGCGGCTCTAGGGCCGGACAAACCGGACCCATGTCCGGGGCGGCTAATTTTAGGGGCGGCATTTGGACCAAATTTTAAAAATACCTTTTTTTTATTATGGAAAATTTTGAAGAAGTTAAAGTATTATATCTAGGGAAAAATATTCAGAACGAGATAACTTCTCTTTTATATGAGAATTTTAAATTATACATTGTTCATAAAATTAAACAAGCTAAATATTGTTCGATAATTTTAGATCGCCCCCCTAATGCCAGCAAGATCGAACAAATGACATTTATAGTAAGGTATACATGTATTGAGAAATCTAATTCTAACGAAGTTATCGTTAAAACTAATGCGAGTTTTTTTTTGGTTTCCTTCCAGTTGAAAGATTAACTGGAAGAGAGCATTCCAATTTAATAGTTGAGAAACTTTAAAAAAAATTAGGGCTAAATTTGCTAGATATGCGGGGACAAACCTACAGTAACAGAGTGAATATGAAAGGCGAGAAATCAGGGGCTCAATTTAAATTAAGAACGTTAAATCCGCGAACAATCTATGTGCCATGTAGTAGCAACTCTTTAAATTTGATCGTTAATGACATGGCAAAAGCATCCTTAGAACCCTGTACTTTTTTTTAATATAGTTCAAAAAATTTATTTTTTTCCCATCAACTTTTCGTTGGGTTATATTATTAAAATGTATAAAGGGCATAAAACTTTAGAGCCACTTAGTGTAAATAGCTGGAAAAGCTGAATAGAGGCAACTAAATCCTTAAGTTATCAATTGGGAGGTTTTTATGATGCTTAGTTTTTATCATAATGCTGAAATTGACAACTCTATAAGAGATGAGGCCTCTGGATTATTAAATTCTAATTAACAATTCAAGTTCCTATGGCCATCATTATTTGGTATAAAATCTTCAATTGCAAGAAATTGTAAAGATTTTTTTAAGGATGTGACTTTTGACAAAATGCACTGTGATGCAAAAGAACTGGTCGTCGAGATTGATATCTCTGCTAACTTTGAGGTGACTCAGCCACGTCACAGAGTTCGACGGAAAAATGTAAATTTTAATTATGAAGCACAAGATGATCCGATGGAATATCCTAAATTAAAATTCAAGATAGAGTTTTATTTTTTTGACATTGGGACGAAGCATTGAATGCCTTGGAATGCAGATTTAATTTAATGATTACTGACAGTAATTGTTTTCATTTTTGTACAATATATATGATTTAAGAGATCCCTTAAAATTTTAATTAATTAAAAACTGTAAAAATTTAGAAATGATGTTGATCGACGGAGAATCATTGGATATAAACGCGCTTGATTGAGCAAATGAGATAATGTCAATTTCAGCTTTAGCAGGCAAAGAAAAAAAAAAGCCCAGTTGAAGTTTTAAAATTTATTTCTGTTTTAGTATTTGCTCCAAATCTTGCTATTGCATTTATTTTACTTTCTTTGCTAATAAGTTTGGCAAGTGTAGATATTAGTTTCTCAAAATTAAAATTAATGATTAAAATTTACTCTCTCTCTCTCTCTCTCTGTGTGTGTGTGTGTGCTGTGCGTGCATGCGTGGTGCGTGTGTGTGTGTTGTGTGTGTGTGTGTGTGTGTGTGTGTGTGTGTGTGTGTGTGTGTGTGTGTGTGTGTGTGTGTGTGTTGTGTGTTGTGTGTGTGTGTGTGTGTGTGTGTGTACTGTTAGCTCCCTTTTTCTTCGCAAGGAATATTCAAGTTTTATAGGTGTGCAGTTATGAACAATTTTTATCTTCTTTAATAATAGTTTTTTTTTATTTTGGGAAGAGGGGCGGAATTTTTCATTTCTGTCCGGGGCAGCAAAATTGCTAGAGCCGGCCCTGCCCCCAACACAAAATTTGATATTATTCTTTGCTCAACAAACGCAATTTCTTTCAATCGCTGGCTACCGCACCACCACCTACAAAATACGACTGGCTAATCCACCTACAAAATATGACACCGTGGCAAGTCACCAAGCACGTGATTTTGGACAAACGTTTTTAGAAAAGAGGAATGCAGTAACACAGAAATATTATCGTAGCGGTTCCTATATAAGCGAGTAACAGCATCCGGTCAGAGGTGATCCCTTTTATCTAGTGGTCATGTTACTTGGCTTCGGATCCTTAGATCGCGGGTTATATCCGCAACATTCGTAAACCTGGCTGGGGAAAAAAGCGCAAAACCTTCTGATTTGTCGTGGCGCCATCCACCCGCAACAAGAGCAATCAAAAATTGTCACACCCGATTGACGCATCAACCAAAGACGTCAGACCCAATTGACGCATCAACCAAAGTCGTCAGACTCGACACATCAACCAAAATCGTCAGACCTATTTGATGCATCAACCAAAGTCATCAGATCCACTTAACGCAACAACAGCTTACACGCTGCACATGCTCGCCATAACAGATATCTTGTTTGTTCGCCTATCCACCGACTCACTGGTAGGGGAGTAGTGTAGCGGTTCTTATATAAGCCAGTAACTGCCTCCCGGACAGAGGTGATCCCTTTTGTCTAGTGGTCATGTTGCTTGGCTTCAGATCCATAGTTCGCGGGTTCTATCCCCGACATCGCTCTCCTGCAAAAAAATTTTACGTTACAGGCTTGATCCGGGAACTTTTGAATCCTACCTCGTATGTTATATTTAAATTATTGATATCTAAGCCTTAGTAATATACTTTTGATTGTATTCAAAAAAATTTCTAATCCTCATTTCTTGATTTAAAAAGAAGAGGACTTA
Organism: Trichonephila clavata; assembly: GCA_019973975.1. Taxonomy (NCBI): domain Eukaryota; kingdom Metazoa; phylum Arthropoda; class Arachnida; order Araneae; family Nephilidae; genus Trichonephila; species Trichonephila clavata. The sequence goes on from BMAO01022851.1 coordinate 142,767, forward strand.
TGAATTTCTAAAAGTGAATATTTTATCCCTTGCGCCTCCGCAACTTCTTTGGGAGTTGATTTCTACAAAACACATTATCAGCGGATCTCTGCTCAGCAAAAGAAACATGCTTGCCAAATTTCAAGTATTTTGGTATTATATCTACTGCACCCCGTCCTCTCCTCTCTTGGGTGCCGAGTTCCGAAAAATCCGTTCTTAAATGTTGCCGAATCAAAATACGTCGTCAAATGCAGTAATCATTTTCTAAACATGAGTGGCAATGATTTTCTACTATTGTGTACATACCACGGTATTTGGCAACTTCGCACTTACAAAACAATTCTTCCTTAATCAAGGGGGGAGTGGTAGAAAAAAATTCACTTAAAATAAATTTGAAAATTTTTTAATGGAAATATATTTATTGCTCCTTTGAAACATCAGAACAGCTCTCTGCAAAACTTTGAAACGATACGATCTACGGTAGAGATTTGTATAAGACATTCAAATATATATATATATACTCGTATGTTTACGATATATTTTATTTATATAGTTGCAACATTTAGTTTCCTTTTTACAGAGCATTTATCTTTTGAAATTTCAAAAGCTTTTGTCTTAATATCACAATATATTTCACACTCAACATTACATATTTTATACACATAGAATGGGCTTCATTTAGATTCAAAGATAAATCGCCCATTCAATGGTTGAACTTCTCTGTAGTTGTTCACTAGATTGCATCCTGTGCCTTTATCAGAGGCCGGTACAGAATATAACTTATAAAATTCATTCATCTGAAAATAGAAACAGAATATTTGATTAACTACTCATAATTAGACATTGTAATACTTTAAAAACTAATGTTAAGAAAGGGAAAAATAAGAAAAATGCAGTAAAGTGCATAAAATTAAAAATTGTAAATATCTCTAGAGAATTTATTTTTTTCTCTATTAACAGATTAAAAATTTTTAGTTATAATTAAAGAAAAGATTATAATTTTATTCGTGGATTTTTTTTAAAAATTAGATCATAAATAAATGGGTAAGGTAATTCCATTAGCAATGTGGTAATTATGCTGTATATGTCTCAGAAAAAGGGTTCTGCGTGCATTTTTATTATTGTTTTCTATTTTTTGAGTATTTTTTAAATACCTACCTACCTAAAAATGAGTTCTGATATAGAAAAATCTGACCAAATTTGTATCTGTGGAACAATTTAATGAAACTATCAGGACGTTCTTGGAAAAGAAAAACCTTTGTGGACTCGCGAAAGGACAGAAGAAACTGTAATAGTATTTGATTAATTTAAATTATCACCCCCTAAAACTACAACGGGCACATAAATAGTATTTTATTATGGAAAAAAATACGATATTATGGAAGAAGTAATGTAACATTTGATTTTGAAGAGAATATCCGAATCCGATCCAGTTGTAAAAATAGTAATAATGGAAAATTTTTATCGCAGATTTCGCGAAACACATAGGTCAATTTGCCACGGAGGAAGAGATAAGATCTGTATGGATTGAAATCGAAATACCTACTTCAGTTTTACTGGAGTTTTTAATCTGTACAAAGTATGTCAGCCAAAAAAAAAATTTCAAAATAAATAAATCGTTGCTTACCCAATTATATTTAGCGACTTCAGTCAACGTTGCCAATTTAGATGACTTACAATCAACCCCATATAAAAATTACAAATAACTATTAAACTACCAGGGCCACGAGACGAAATTTAGCTCTTTTCGACCGTTGACTTCACAAAGATCTGAAATAGCAATGAAGCTATTAGACTATTTTTGGAAGTAGATTGTCTCCTCATATACTAAAAAGCGACAAGGGTCGTGAGTTTACAGCTGCTATCATACAAGAATTAACAAGCTTGTGGACAACGTGAAAAATTATAAATGGTTGACCTGGACAAGGACATCCTGGATTTGATTTGATCCGTTGATCGATCAAATCAAGAGCTTGAATTTATGTTATGTGCTTGACTAGTTGACAATCACTCAAAAAATTGGACAATAAGTTGTCACTTTTTTCAATTCCAAAAGAGAAGTCCTCTTTTCATCAAACCATTAAACGGTCGCCTTGCAAAGCTTTATGTAAAACAGATCCGAAACCAGGACATATTTTGAAAAATATGCTTGAAAAGTTTGTTACTGAAGAGGATTTAGATCTACTTCTCAATCAGAAGGAGCATGATATTATTTTAGCACCAAAAGCTTCCTCAGAGAACATCAACGACACTTCAGATTCGAAAGATTTACCAACATCAGACTAAATTGATTTACAGTGCTTAAACTTCAAATGGTCTATTAATAGTTAAATCAATTAACTCTAACACTTTTTAATGTCACATGATCTACAAATTTACTCTCCAGAACTTCATACAACCATACTTCAACTCCTGCTTCAACAGTTGAAACATCTGTAGTGTTACTTGCACTAGAAGGGTAAGCAGCAATCAATAACAGTAAAGTATGTTGTATTTTTTGGAGTATAGAATCAACTGAAGTCCATTTATGTGAAATTTGTAAAAATCCGTTACATGCAATATGTGGGAATAAAAAAAATATATGGATCGAAAATTCTATGCTGTTTATGTCAAAAAGAAAAGAGCATAAATGATCAAAGGGAAAATGCTGCAAAACACCTAAAAAATAGCTGAAAAAATTAAAGAAGTTTTTGTTTTATTTTTGAAGAAGTTTAAAGATGTGTTTGCCAGCTCCACAGTTTTGGTGCATGTAACTAAGATAGATAGAGGTATATTAAATGGAAATAATATTGTGAGGATTGTATTAAGTTTAAAACATAATTTATACCAAATTAGTACCTCAGTTCAAATTATAAAAGACTGGCTACCCAGAAACACTCTTCTAACGACACATCTACCTAAATAGTTCCACAGATTAATCTAAGTCTGCATGAGATTGCTGGAAAATTACCCTTATTTGGAGGTCAAGGATTTATGAAGTGTTTTAATAAGCAATCCAAATTACAGTGTAAAACAAGAGGTTTTGCTTTTAAAAATAATAACATATTTCGTAACTCCCGAGATTCAACAAATCAACGACGTAATTTAATGAAATTGAATAAACATTTTTAATTCTTAAATAATTACATTTATGAAAAAAATATTTAAAGTTTTACTTAAAAAAAATGCTTTTTTTAAAAGTATCAGCTCAAGTATCTATTTTTCTTTTGTTAATTAATTTCAAATAATTAATTTGGATGTCAATGACTATTGTATTACTTACTCTACAGTTAATAAGGCACACTTGCTCTATAAATACTTTTAAACTCTTTTAACAATGTTATTTCCTCTTTTCACTAAAACAGTGCAGGGATTTGATCAAATCACTGACTTTCTCCAGGGAGATAACCCAAAAAGTGTTTATTTTAACATCTTTCGTGAATTGATCACATGCCCAATTTCATCATTTTCCTGCGACATATATAACAGACATCGTTTTGATCAGACACCATCAAATCGAACTCATGAATAGACAGTGATGAGGTTTTATTTGTCACGTCATTTTTTAAAGCAGTTATGAACTAGCAGAGCAATAGGGAACGTAAAAAGTTTGTCAAAATATTTGCTTAGAATGCTTAATTTAATTTAAATTTGTAAGAAAACTAAGAAGAAAAAACTGAGTTAAAATTGAAATATAACGGCTACGAGGGATATTCCCAAAGTAGGTTTCTTCATTCTTTTTGATAGAGAAGATGGTACACCAGATAAAACGAACAATCGCTATAAGGAAACACATTTGCTGATTAAACGATGGAAGGAGCTCCAGTGTAGGAGGAATGATGTATGCGCAGAGTACTGAAGAATAGAGAGTAGTAGCAGACGGTGAGCCTGAGTTTGTTCGAGTAAAAATCCCGATGGCAGGCAGATGTGTGCCTACAATGTGATCACCAATAGAAATGCGGGCTGTTATCGGTATGAATGGGTACTTGGACTAGTGTGTCCATCATCCATGAACACCTGCAAACCATGTATTGGGAAGCCGTCAATAGTTAAGTGAAGCAAAGTGCCAGTTTATCCGCATTTCATTGCCAGAAAATGCGGATAAACTGGCGAAAGAAGCTAGAAATCTTAGTAATGACCTATTTGTCAACGTTACTTTATTACACGCAAATGCTGTCACAAATTTCGAATTGAGAGAGAAATCAGTTCCTGTAAAGCATCAAATATGTAATATAAATGGAGACTGTCGTATAACAAAGACTATTGCTAGGCTTAGAACAGGTCTCACAGGGGAAAGAAGTTTGGTAGGGATGGTAGAAGAACCTATAGGAACTGTGATAAATGTTTAGATATAGAGCTAACACCTGCTCATATTTTTAACTGCCCAGCTATTCTTGCTGATCTAGAAGA